>WAAE01008629.1:39308-53048 GCA_013400495.1 Nicator chloris
GGCCCCGCCCCGCGGCTGCCGCCCCCCGCCCGGGGTCCCCTCCCTCCCTCTCTCCCTCTGCGGGGACACCCGAGCGCCATGGGGGGGTCGGGACCCTCTGCCCCCCCCGCACCGTGCCCGGCGGCCGCTCCGCAGGCGCTCCCACCGCTGCGCCAGCAGAAGAGCCGGGTTTTGTCTGTTTCTCCCCCAAAAACGAGCCTCCAGCAGCGGCCCCGGCACGGAACGGGCTGCCCCGGGGGTTTCTCCCAAGCCCTCCCTGTCCTCAGCAGCACCGAGCACTGCGGGAGCAAAGAGCCCTGGACAACCCAGATCAGGGCACTGATTCCATCGCTGTGCATCCACATGGACACTGGGTGGGATACCCGGGCTCTGAGCGGGATGCCCAGGCTCGGGATGGGGATGGGCAGAGCGGCAGCGGGAGCGGGGAAGGGGATTTCCAACCCTCACTGCAAATCCTGGGAAAAGCAAGGCAGCCCCGGGAGCCCACAGGTTGTGTCGTAGCATCCCCCAGACTCACTAAAACTCCGTGCGTGTCTCAGCCCCTTACCCTCTCTTCCCTTTCAATCACATTTAAGGATCTCTGGGCAGTGATCCGGGCATTCCCACCGCAGCTGGAAGCTTCCCGGGGTGTTATGCAAGAGCAGACCTCTGGCATTCACGGCTCTCGTTCTCCGGCTGCTCATCTCCTCCCCTGGGAAGGCAGCGGAGCGGCGCAGACCTGCGCTATGGCACTGAGCAGACCCCGGCTGTCAGCGCTCCTGCTCTGCCCTTTCCTGGGCTCGCTGCGGGCAGGTTCCATCTCGGGGAGAGCCGTGAGCAGCGGCGGCTCGGGAGCGGGTCCCTCCCGGTGGGCAGCCAAGCCCCCCGAATCCCGCCGGCCTAGGGGCTGTCACAGCGCAGTGACAGGGACCTGCTCCTGCTGGCGCTCCTGGATGGGCCTCAGCACCTTTTCCTGCCTCAAACGATTTATTTGTGGTTCCCAATAGTTAACACTGTGGTGAAGCTCCTCGGGCTCTATTTCCTGAGCAGTATCTGGAATACCCACAGCCTGCTTGAGCAGGAAGTTCTCTCCTATGACTTTAGCACACGATCATCTCTGAGACTTCCTCATGCTCCTGCAGAGCCCACCCGCAGCCTCCCAAACCAGGCGCTGCTCCCCCTCCCCTCACAGCACTCCCCCTCCCTCCCGAGGGCCCTGAGGATGACTCTGGAGAAAACCATCAGGGTTATGAGGAGCCACCACGTGAGTGAGGACCATGAACACACGGCCTGCGCCTCACCCATCCCCACATCTATTTTGTATGATCCACGGGTGTATTTTTAGCCCCCGGGGCCGCGGAGCCGAGCGCAGCAGCCCTTGTTCTCCCGACAAAGGCAGCCAGGCCCGCTCCCAGCTCTGCCCCGCTGTGCCGCTCCCTCACGCTTCACTGAGGCTGAAGATGCTTTAGGCAGCAGATTTGGAGAACGAGGAGCTGGGAATGCGGGAGAGCTCAGCTCTGCAAAATCTTCGCTGCATCGCAAGCCTCCGAGCTGGGTCCCGGCTGACATCCGTTCCTGGAAACGCAAACTGGTTCCCACTTGGGAGGCGCAGCCCGGCGAGCGGGAGGGGCGGCGCTGCGGGATCCGGATCGGGATGGGGATGGGGATCGGGATGGGGATGCCGGCACTGCTCAGCAACCCGCCGGAACAGCCCCGAGCCCGGCATCCGCACCGGGACACCCGGGCGGGGAACCACGCGGGGAGGAACCCACCGGGGGAACCTGCCCGGGGATCTCCAGGAGGGCAAGTGTAGGAGTGTCCTCCCCGGCCGTGGGAGAGGAGGAGGAGCAGGCGGGGGATAATGGCTGAGGGTGCACGGAGCGGCAGCGGAGGGAAAAGCAGCCGTAGGAAACAGCACAAGGCAACAAACCCCTGCAAGGGTGTTTGTGAACCGCGGGAACAAGTATTACTCTGGGAAAAATACGTTTTTCCTTTTCTTCTTAGCCGATTTCACAGCCTATTTGCCATCAGGGCCTTCATTTGGAGGCAGTCAGAGTTGTTTAAATTACTGCTGCTGGGATTTTTTTACCTCTAAGGAAGACGAGGTTTTCCTCAGAACTGTGGCTGGAGGACAGAGATGACAAGACCCACTGTGGCTCCATCTGGGCTTTTTCCTGAACACAGCTGCTGGAATGTGGAGCCCCACAGCCCCAGCTCCGGGGATCCCCTCAGTCCCCAGGGCTGAGCATTGTGCCCCAGTCAGGGCACTGCCAGGCAGCCAGTCCTGGAATCGCCTCCACAAGGCAACAGAGGCCGCTCAGTACCAGGGAGAGACACGAGAGCATGAGGCAACAGCCCCCACACCCTCCCCCCGGGCTCTCAGGGACCCTCAGCTTTGCGGTGCCCAAAGGATGTCCAGCCCCTCCTCACGACTGCCCAGAAAGGGGAGGTTTGCAGCATGGTCAGCTCTGACACAACCCCGGCAGCTCAAACCTGGACCTGCCAAGAGCTTCCCCTGCCAGTGCCTGTCCCACCAGAGCGCTGGGGGGCACAGTGTCAGCTGGAGCTCTCCCCAGAGAGCTGCCACAACACCGGGTACCTGCCCACCCTTGGCCACCATGGAGAAGGTGGGATGACAGAATGACATGGCAAGACCCGGGGTTGTCTTTTTGGCAAGTGTCAGATGCCCTGACCCAAAAAACCCAAAGCGGAACGTGCAATCCCAGCGAGGCACTGAACAGACACACTCAGACTGCAAAGCGCCGTGGGAGGAGCAGGGAGAGCCATGCTGATGGGTTCTGCAATAATGCTTTTTTAAATATAATTTCCGATAGATTTTATAGCTAAGTTATGTAACATAATGAGCAAATCTACAATGCAATTGTCACTGCACATTAACAGCGAAATCCTGAGCCTCTATTACACTAACAAACTTATTAAATCAGTGAACATTGCACTGCATCAGTCAATTATTGAAACAATGCCAGGATTGGGAGAACAATCTGATATCCATTACAGGGAGCAGGAGCAGGGATGTGACCGGGGCTGCCCGCAGCGCTGCGTGCTTCAGAGCATTCCACGTCTTTATGGCATCGACGGGCACTTCACCCGCCGGCATTCCGCAGCTGCTCCCCCTGCTCCAGGCAGGGAAGGAGCCCAAAGCCGGCCCCGTGCTGGGACCTCGGCTCCCTGCTCAGAGAGGAGCAGGACGGGGGAAGTGCCGCTGCGGGGATTGCCCTGATGCCAAGCGATGGGGGCTGCGGCATCAGCCACACTCGGGGATAGGAATCACCCTGCAAAGAGGCAAAGCCCTTGGAAAAGTGAGGGACACACGGCAGCGGGTGCTGCCGAGCACTCAGACAGCCCTCCCCGCTCCCTCGGGCTCCACGGCTGCATCGATCCCCCAGCCCAAACCTCGTCCCTGGCTGCCCACCCTGAGCCCCTTCCCAAAGCATCCCTGGAGCATCAAGGGAGCGGCAGGTGGACAGGGAGTGGCCGGGATTCAGCCCTCACCTCCGTGCCCCTCTCCAGGGGGTTGGCACTGGCCGGAGCTGGCAGGTCTGTGCCCACAGCAGAGCCCGGGCTGAGCTCATCCCTGGCTCCAGGACCACGGCCACCCACTGCCACACAGATTTCCAGGGCAGGGCACTGCTCCAGCACCAGGATGGGGCATGAGAAGGTTGGCAGGGGTTTGGCCCTGCGGATCGCCAGCTCTCGCACCCCCTTGGACCCTGTGAAATCCCATCAACACCGACGTGACATCCTCAGGAGATTGTCAAACGTGAAATAAGGTGAGCTGGGGGAAACCTGCGAAATGTCCGTGCAAGCACCTCAGCAGAGTGTGCCTTGCACCTCGGTGAAGTGATTTGACACAGCACTAATTATGCAAATTAATCATCAGTAAATTAGCTCCTTGGTTATTTATTTATTTTGCATTCTGTGCCGCAGCCCAGCAGGAGCAGCACCCGGAGAGAGGAGCAGCTCCGTTCTGGCTGGGAAGGAATGTTTGGTAACATGTTGCATGATCTGGCCTCCCCACATTCCTTCTCAGATGAAATTTGGAATTGATTTGCTGGTATCACACCGCTCCCAGCCCTCAATATGTCATGGCAGCTAATGAACCGTGCCAGGGACACATTTATAACCCACTATTAGCTGCTTCCATCGCAAAGAGGTTTTTTTTCCCCCTCTTTGCTCTGATGTTCTAAAACTTGCAAAAACAAACCAAACATCACATACACAGAAAAAAAACCCTAATCACCAGCAACACCAAAATCACCACAGCAAACATGTCTACTGAAAGTCAACTACTTGTGTGATTCCCATCTTCCCTCTTGGACCCAGCTGTCCAGCAGCTACAGAAAAGGCCCTGGACAATCTCCCAAAACACCACTGATTTTCCCCAGGTTCTTTCCCAGCCCCTGCTCCCTCCAGGCAGAGCAGAGAGAAAGGGGCTTCCACACCCAGCTCCCTCCTCCCCACCGCAGCAGCTGGAGCTGGGATCTCGCTCCAGAGGAGCAGGGGGTGATGTTGGGAACTGGAAAGGCTCAGGAAGGCAGCGGCATTCCCCTTCACTCCACCCCCCATCCACGCATCACGATGGCAGTGACAACTCTATCGGGGGAACAAGAGCTAATTAAATTTACCGGGATCATTGAAGAAGAAATTATTTAATATTCTGCATGGAATTTAATATCTGAAAGCATGAATGGCCCTGTTTCATCAGAGATCTGCTCCTTCCAAACGTTCGACTCAACTTTTCGGAGGCGGCCGGGCCGCCGAGGGACAGGCAGGGACGGGGTAGGACGGTGCCAGCAGGAGCCGCGCTCCCGGAGCCGCGGAGAAACAAACAGCGGGAGAGCGGAGCGGCCGCCCGCATCCTCGGGTGCTCCCGACGGAGCAGCAGCTCTGCCATCCAGGGAGAGCAGCCTCCCGAGGGGCTCCGTTGGCTCCTCTGAGGGAGAATCCTCCCGTTACCATCCGCCGCTGCTGCCGCACAGAGCTGCTGCTCCTCCGCGGAGCGCCCGCACCCCGCGGGGCCCCCTGCCTGTGACCTGACAGTGCCACCACGGCACCCCCGGATTGTGACCTGACAGTGCCACCCCAGAACCCCCGGCCTGTGACCTGACAGTGCCACCCAGTCCTGTGGAACCCCCGGATTGCGACCTGACACTGCCACCCCAGTCCCACGGAACCCCCGGCCTGTGACCTGACAGTGCCACCCCGGCCCCCCCGGCCTGTGACCTGACAGTGCCACCCCGGCCCCCCCGGCCTGTGACCTGACAGTGCCACCCCGGCCCCCCCGGCCTGTGACCTGACAGTGCCACCCCGGCCCCCCCGGCCTGTGACCTGACAGTGCCACCCAGTCCCACGTGAGCAGCCGAACGGGGCCACTTCGGAACCCCCCGGTTTGCTCCTCCAGCCAAAGAGGAGCCTGGAGTGGGCACAGCAGGATCCAGGGAGAGAAGACTTTTCCCACAGGGAACCTTCACCTTGGCTGTGCATCCCCGTGCTGCTGCTCACCTGGATCGGCCCTGAGCACCTCCTGCACTGCAGGAGGATCCCTGCACTGAGTTTTCCCACACCAGTGCAGGGTGTGCCATTCCCCAGTGCTCTGACTGTGCCCCAGGGATGGGCACATACCCTTGGCATAAAACCAGCATCTCTTTGGTGGAGCAAGAGCCATCAGGGCTGGGATCCCCCAGGGATGTGCCAGCCTTGTGCTGGAGACCCCCAGCTCCAGCCCCTCTGCTTCACTGCTTCCCTCTCTGTGCCCTGGTAACATTTCTTTCCCCTCACACACATACAAGTGATGATAAGTAGCAATAAATTTGCTTCTGTATTTGTGTCACCAAAACTTCCAGCTAATTCCTGTAGCTGCCAGCATGGAGGCACTAATACCTCTGTGAAAGACAAAGCAATTATTTCTAAACATAGCTTGCTCCTTGCATTGCCACCACCCGAACCAGCCGACCCCTGGGCTGCTGTCAGCATCTTCCTCTAACTAGCAGGGGGGGGAAAAAAGAATTTTTTTTCACCAAAAAACATGTCCCTGCTCCTCCCCAGGTGACAGACACACCACGGCCTGACCCAGACAGAAGCACATTCGCTGTGCTCCAGTGTCTCCAGCTGGATGGAGACACCGTGTCTGCCGCAGGACCCTCTGCAGCATCAGACCTTGTTATCCTGTGGGTCTGCTCTCAAGACATTAAAATGAGCCAGAAAACGACAAGCGAAGTGAAATAAGGGACGTAAGCAGCAGGGAGAATGTAAATGGTGGCACTGGCATGAGCACAGCACCCGCAAAGCTCCTGTCCCCAGCGCTCAGCACCGAGGAGGGGACACAGCTCGTGCATGGGCGTCCTGGGGGTCCCTGCCCCTCCCTGGGGTGCCCGCCCTACGGAGCTCTAAGGGGCTCTTGGAGAAGACACGGCACCCCAGCCCTCCCCCCTCCCCAGGGGGCACAAAGCCCCCAGAGCCGTGAGCAGCCCCCTCCCCAGGGGGCACAAAGCCCCCAGAGCCGTGAGCAGCCCCCTCCCCAGCGGGCACAGCCCCGGCTCAGCAGGCACGGGGAGGGGGAAGAGCTGCAGAGCTCAGGAGCAGGCACAGCTCCCCACCCGGGGCTGAAATGCGCCGGTACCTGGAGGCTGCACACCTGGGTGACCTACATACCACTGCTGATGGAATATTCAATCGCTTTCCAACGGCTCGGGCGCGGAGAACCCTGGCTCCTGCGTGCAACAAAGCCTCTGCCTCCAGCCGTCCTGGCCTCAGCTCCCAGAGGGGTTTATGGCAACAGGCAGAGGCTGAGCAGGGAGAACAGGAGCAGCAGCTACACCCCTGCAATGGGATGCTCACCAGCATCCCAAATGCTCACACAGCTCCCAAAGCGAGGGGCTCACAGCCCTGGGCAGGGCACTGGGGTCCTGCTTTGGCTGCTTCCCATTCCATCCCAGTGACATCCTGCACATCCTGCCCTGCCCAGAGCTGCCCAGGCACCTCCATCCCCAGCTGCTACATGGGGAAGTGTCAGGGATGCCCTGGAGTCACCCACACCACGAGCAGGTCCCAGACAACAGACCCAGCTCCAGGTGTGTTACACCTGCAGCTCCCAGGGGAGGGGACCTGCCCTGAGCCAAGGAAGGGGGTCCAGCTCCCCGTGAACTGCCCTTAAAAATATTTCCATAACACTTCATAGTCAACTTGTGGTACCACCTCCAGTAATTAACAGCTACATTTTAATTAAACATTGATTAGCAACTAATTAGTCTAATGATTAGTCACCTGAAGGAGACAAAGCAAAATACTGGGGCTGCCAAGATAGGAGCCAGAGAAGGCAAATGATGAAAGATGAGAGGCAGCTGGAATTCCTCCTCTGCTTCCCTCTGGGCCCAGCATTTCCTCATGGTTTGGTCCTTTACAGATGAAGCTTCCAGGTGAATTTTCCCAATTGTGGCAATTCTGTCAGAGTCCCAAGTGAGTGGTGGGGAGGAGACTGAGTTATTTCATCCTTCCCATCAGATCTCAGATTGTTAATGCAGCTAAAGAGCCTCTCCCAGCCCGAGGAGACTCAGTCTGCCACCGTAACAAAGTCAAGGGACACCTTTGTGCCTTCAGTCCTGCAGTGTCCCGAGGAGATCCCTGTGGAGTGCAGCAGCCCCGTGTCCCCCAGGCCCCGTCAGACCCGGGCTGTTGTCCCCTGCCCGCTCTAGGGCCCCCCAGCGCTCTGCTCCCCCTCCCCGCAGAACTGCCGGGGACCCGCGGCCTCTGCCCACACGTGGTCACATCCTGGGGTGAGCCTGGGACCTGTGGCTGCGGTCCCTGCAGGTCCCTGCGGGCTGCGAGCGCCTCCGCAGGACGTCAGCTCCTGTCACCCCAAATCCCCCCGACAGGGCTCAGCCCGGCGGGTACACGGCTTTGCACTTAGAGCAGCCGGGGACCCGGGCCAGGTCCCTAAAACAGCGCGGCCAGGTCCCTAAAACAGCGCACCCAGGTCCCTAGAACAGCGCACCCAGGTCCCTAAAACAGCGCACCCACGTCCCTAAAACAGCGCACCCAGGTCCCTAGAACAGCGCACCCAGGTCCCTAGAACAGCGCAGCCACGTCCCGAGGGCTGTGCCCAGCCCGGCCCCGGAGCGGCCCCGCGGGTGCCGCTCCCGCTCCTCCCGGGCTCCCCCGGCCGCGGCTCCGCTCGGGGCTGCTCCCCCGCACCCCGCTCATCTACCGGGGCAAGAGGATGTTTATTATTTCACTGGTCCCTCTTGTGAGATGATCCTATTTACCTCCATCATCCCTGCCTCGGAAAACCACTCTGGCTGAGGGTTATGAAAGCACTTCCAGCCACGCTCCCCCGGGCGCTCTGCAGCTCCCTCCTCTCCCCAGCACCCCCGGCAGCTCTGCAGCCCCTTCCCTCCCTCCCCCTTCCCCGAGTCTTGGCCCTCCTGCCAGTTTGAGCCCCGTCGGGTCTTCCATCCTGCGCTGCTCATTTCCAGCTCCTCTCTGGAGTTTTACGGGAGCTGAGGCAATAATGCTGGGTCTGTAGGGAGGCTGAGCCAAGCCCACGCTGGACCAGACCCATCTGGGAAGGGCTGGGGAGGCCACAGCACGGAGGTGATGCCTGAGAAGCCCATCAGCATCTCTCCCACTGCTCAGGCACAGGAAAACCCCCCAGGGAGGTCACCCAAAAGCAGAGGCTGGGCAGGATGGGGTGGGCCAGGCTCAGCAGCGAATAATGCAATTCAGGAGCATTCTGCAGCCCAGCTCGGCCAGCAGGACCGGGGCAGGAGCCCCTGAGCCCTGGGGGAGCGCAGGGACCCGCACTGGGGTGTGGGAAGGGTTAAACCAAAGCCTCAGGCCGTGCCCCCGCTGGCAGGGCTGAGGGACATTGATCGCCTCACACGTCTCCTCACGCTGGGATCGGTACAATCAACGGGGTCGGGTCAGGGGGAGGAAGCTCAGTGGACACTGATACCTTCCTCCTCCTCCTCCTCTTCCTCGTGCTGGGAATGGCTGGGAAGCCCCCAGAGCTCCTACACCGGCTCTCTGGAGCTTCCTTGGGTCTCCCTGCAAAGGAGCCTCAGCCTCCTGGGAGGTGGAGGCAGAGACCAGCAGCAGTGGGCAGGGGCCTGCTCTGGGCACAAGGGCCAGGGCTGGGCTGTCTGCAGGCACTGCTGCTGCTGGGCACGGCCACGCTGCAGACTGGGACACCTGGGAACGGCTGGGAGATGTCCAGCCATGCTGGGAAGAGCCTCTGGTCTCCCTGTCCTGCCCACGCTGACCCAGGGGACCCAGCCCCACCCAGCTCCTGCACTGGAGCCTCACCCAGCTGAAGGCGTTGGGCTCTGGCAGCAGGAGGGGCAGCAGCTCCGGCTGTGCCTGTTTCATGCTTCTACAAAGCAATCTGCTCCTTGGGCTCCTCTGTTCCTCCCTCTTATGCAACTGCACAAAATGTGGAGGAAAACAATCCCCTGGATGCTAATTTATCTGAGGAGCTCGAGCAGCTTTGCACAAGGCAGCAGTTTCAGCAGGAAAAAAACAAAGGAAACAGCCACGTCTGAAAGGCTGCTCCTGAAATCTGCCCTGCCTTCTGGGATCCTGCCCAGCTCCCCACAGGGGGCCCTGCCCACATCCCTGCTTCCTGCGGCCATGCCGGCATCCCTGCCTCCTGCGGCTTCCTGCCTCCATCCCTGCATCCCTGCCTGCGGCTCTGCCTCCTGCATCCCTCCCTGCCTCCCCGCCCCCATCCCTGCTTCCTGCATCCCTGCCTGCGGCTCTGCCTCCTGCATCCCTCCCTGCCTCCCCGCCCCCATCCCTGCTTCCTGCATCCCTGCCTGCGGCTCTGCCTCCTGCATCCCTCCCTGCCTCCCCGCCCCCATCCCTGCTTCCTGCATCCCTGCCTGCGGCTCTGCCTCCTGCATCCCTCCCTGCCTCCCCGCCCCCATCCCTGCTTCCTGCATCCCTGCCTGCGGCTCTGCCTCCTGCATCCCTCCCTGCCTCCCCGCCCCCATCCCTGCTTCCTGCATCCCTGCCTGCGGCTCTGCCTCCTGCATCCCTCCCTGCCTCCCCGCCCCCATCCCTGCTTCCTGCATCCCTGCCTGCGGCTCTGCCTCCTGCATCCCTCCCTGCCTCCCCGCCCCCATCCCTGCTTCCTGCATCCCTGCCTGCGGCTCTGCCTCCTGCATCCCTCCCTGCATCCCTGCCTGCATCCATCCCTGCCTCCAGCCCACGCTGCCCGCTGAGGGCTCTGGCTCTGCTCACGCACTCAGAGAAGCAAACTGGGGGTGCTGGGATCCAACACCAAACCGTGCACCTGCCCTGGGGCTCGGCTGCTCTGGGGTTCCAACCCCAGGGATGGGAGATCCCGGTGGCCAGCCCAGCCCCTGCACTGCTGTCAGGCTGGCAGGAGCTGCCCACGGGGGCTGGGCACTCACCTGGGGGGCCTCAGGTACCTGCACTGCTGTGGCCAGGGCAGCAGCGCCGGGGGCAGCCACTCCGTGCTCCCAACACTGCCCTGAGGTGTCACACACAGCCCGACCCCCCACAGCCCCTCACATCCAGACACTCCTGGCACTGCTGAGAGTTACAGGTTTCATGGTGCAAACCAAGGATTTTAGAGCAGCCGAGGCAGGGGATTGATTTCTTGCTTTAGGTGCAGCTAATGTAATAGGTAATTTATTTAAATTGATAGGACAGAGAGAAACTACGTTTTTCTCTCCTCTGAAAGGATTCCACTGTGTTGGGTGACCCAGGTGAGCTGCAGAGCTGGGCTGAGGGCCCTGACACCTCCCAATAGCTGCCTTGATCAGCTTGGCATATTTTTCAATTCATTACAGCCATTTTAGCAAACAACCACTATGGATTTTTTGTTACAACAGCTCTTTCTGTGTTAGCTGTGTGGGAGCTGGTACCTGCCTTAACCACTTACAGTAAAGCTTTCCCCCCAGGATGGGGTCAGGGATCCCCACAACCCCCCAGCTGACCAGGGAGAGGGGGTGAGGGGTCCCCCCGTGCAGACAGCCCAGCCCAGGGACTCGTTCTGCCACCTGAGCCTGCTCCTGGCTGGGCCCTGTCATTGAAGCCCTTCTGGGATGTGCCGTGGGATGCTCGGAGCCACTGGCCATGGGCACAGCAGAGCACTGAGGGCAGGGAGCACCCCTGGCCTGTGACTGTGGCTCCAACACCTTTGGGAATCCCCTTTAGTGCTCTCCACAAGGCCCCTGGTTGTGCTGAGCCTCAAGCAGCACGTCCCCACAACAATTCCATTAATGAGTAAACCGCTGTAATTCTGTGCCCAGCTCTTCTGACCCATCCTGATGAGGACTTTCCCCTCAGAGTCATGGGGTGTGGGGACTCATCCTGCAGGCACAGAGCCCCAGGACAGGGCTCTGGGAGGGCTGCAGGGGAGCCCTCCCCTCTGGGTCCCCCAGGAAGCCCTGCAAGCTGTGTCTGAGACCCCAGTGAGTGGCAATAAATGGGGAAGGAGCAGGGGGCTGAGGTGGGGGTTAAGCCCGGGGTGGGGGCTCCTTGGCACCTCCATCACCGCCCAGGCTCTGCATTCCCGGTGATCCCAGAGCCTCCCCAGCCCCCGCAGCTCCCGGTGGGAGCCAGCCCGTGGCTCCTGCTGACAGGTTTACAGCTGATGCTGCTCAGTGTCCCCTGCCGGCTGCAGGTGATCCCACTGCTGCCACTGCGGCTGCACCGAGCTCGCTGTAGATCCGATTACACGATAAGGAACACCAGAAATGCAACTTGTTGCCTATTTCCCAGAGTAATTAACTTCATCTATATTGAACAAATGACATAATTTGAGGATTTCTGGGTTATGGATTAAGTAAAGACCAGATGAGAGCATCCTCATCGGCTCGGAGATTAATTACCAGTGTGAAGTGAGGCGAGCTCTCTCCTCTCCCTTGGCTGCTGCAGTTTTAACCCGCCTGCCCTGCTCCGTCCTGCCGTGGGGAGCAGCGCTGCCATCCACCGGGCCAGGGGAGCCCCGGCCAGCACTCCTTCCCACACCAGGACACTGGGGGATGCCAAGGAACAAAGCCACACTTCAAGGCTTCCTCAAGGCTTCCTCAAGGCTTCCTGCTGCCCTGCCTGGGCGAGCACTCCGTGATCCATCTCCTCCATGCCCAGATCCACCTTCCCTTTCCTGCCCTGCTCCATCTCCTCCTCCTGGGGCACAGTCTCAGGCCAAAGATCTCCCCACACACACCTTCAGCTTCACTGAAGATTTTCTGTGTGGGGCCAGGCCAACGGGGCTTGGTGCAGCTTTTATTCATGAGCCAGGCGTTTATTTAATGTGCCTTGCAATGCAGGATCTTTGATCCAGAGCAGCACCTAATTAATTATTTTTCCTTTCTTCTGTACCATCCCCTCACCGAGCGCGGAGGCCCCGAATGGAAAAGCTCCCTTCCAATGACTCTGCATAATGAGATGGATTTGGACTCCAGCAAATTTGTTCAGTTTTATGGAGTATTATACGAAAATGCTGTGAAATTAAGTCCTGTCTTTGCTATCACGCCATGGCCATCAGAGCACTTTTATGTGCGGCGCTGAGACTAAAAGATGGGAAAGGGAGTCCTTGCTGGAGTAATGTGGCAACCAGGGAGAGGGAGGAGCCGTGCAATGAGGATGACATGGTGCAGGGTTAGACTGGGAGATAATGAAGCAAACAAGAAAGAGATGCAGATGAAGAGGGCTGCAAGCAAAGAACCTGGAACTGGAGCGGCGGCAGGCAGGAGGCTCCGGCAGTGGGGAGGATGGGGAGGGCAGGGAGGGCTTCCTTCTTCCTATTTTCCCTCTGTAAAGTGCTCCAGGAGCCACACTCATGGCACGAGAAGGCAAATGCCATCGTCCTGGGGGACACAGAAGGCTCCCCAAGGGGAGCTGACTCTTACCCAGCACACCTCTGTCTGGCCTTTCTCCTGCCTCCCCTGCAGCTCCTTTCCCTAGCCAGCTCCTTCACTGCCTGCTGATCCCTTCCTGTTCTTTCTCTCTCCTCATCTCTTCCCACCCCCAGCCTTCCGCCCCCTCCTCTTCTCATCAGCCCTGCTCCCCTGCATCTACCCCAGAGTGAGCTATTTTTTCCCTTGGCAACTTTATAACCCGTCTCCTTGCCTGACAGCAATTAACTAGATGCTTCACTTCCAATCCCATGGCCCATAAACATTGGGAGAAGAAAATGTTATAAAGAAGCAAACAATCAGATCTGCACACAGATGGACACACGCATGTACAGACAAACGGGGGACACGGGGAGAAGCTGGGGGGGTTGGCCGAGCCCCTCCTTTGTGCACAGTCTGGAGACCTCACCCAGGCCGCAGCCCCCTGAAAGCACAGCAGAGGGGAGAGGTTTCCATGATGCACGGCAAGGAGAGCAGCCCCGTCCATCCCCACGGCTCCCCAGCCGAGCCCCCATGCCCAGGGCTGCCTCTCACGCTGCTCCCCCTCGCAGCTCCGGCACCCACAGAGAAACAACATGGCCAAAAAACACATCAAAGAGAAAAACAAACAAAAGCAGGCAGCTCACTCCCCTACTGTGATGGATGGGATTTTTTGGTGCCTGACAGGCCCTGAGCCTCTGGGGGCCAGCACTGATAAATCACACCTTTCAGTTTGCCGTGAACATCTTCACTTTCCCGGCCTGGCCGGCCGCTGACACGGCAAACCACGGCACCGGCACCGGCACAGTAAACCACGGCACGGCACGGCACGGCACGGCACGGCACGGCACGGCACGGCACGGCACGGCACGGCACG
>WAAE01008629.1:53070-68548 GCA_013400495.1 Nicator chloris
CACGGCAAACCACGGCACCGGCATGGTACAGTAAACCACAGCACCGGCACAGCAAACGGCGGCACCGGCACAGTAAACCACGGCACGGCACGGCACGGCACGGCAAACCACGGCCCCGGCACAGTAAACCACGGCACCGGCACGGCCCTGGCACAGCGCTGGTGTCGGGGACAGCGGGTACCCCCGAGCCCCGGCCACCTCCCGAGAGCTGCTCCCATCCCGACTCTGCTGTACAGACCACTGGGCTTCCTAATTCCCATGCCAGCAGCTTTACTGGGTCGGGCTGTGCCGGAATGTGCTCCCGAGGCTCTGGCGAGCTCAGCCGCTCCGCTGGAGCCGCCCCGTGCCCGGGTCTCCGCTGGCCCGCGGCCACCGCCCCGTCGCCCCGGGGCTCGGCTGCCCGGCAGGGGCTGGGGAATTACTGGCACAGAGGCAAACACAGCTTGGCTAAAACGAGCTCCTCCCCGGAGCTGAGGAGGAGATGAGGTACAAACTAAGCAGAAACCAGCAATCAGTTCGCAAGAGAGCACAAAATCCAGCGATTACAGAAAAGCCCTGGACATGGCTGTGAATCCAACGGCTGCAACAGCATCCCCAAGCTATTAAGACAAAAATCAAGATGTGGACAGAACTAGATTGGCCATAGGTGAAAAATGGCTCAATTATTTCTAGTGCCAGAACCACAGAAGGACACTTCCCTCTGTTCCCGATCCACAAACTCCCACTAATTAGCAGAGCTCGCAGAGAGAAAAACCCTCCGAGCTCCAGGACGAGCCCCGGCGAGAGACGCGAGGGCCACACACGTGTGTGTGCTGTGTGAGCTGGGGCAGAGCACCAGCACCACCTGGCACTGCTCCAAGGGGCTGGGCGGGATCGGTGGGGGCCAGCTCGGGGAGGTGTGACCGGGATTTTGCCCTCTGGCACAGCAGAGTCAGTCTCCGTGGTGATGAGGACTGTCCCGGCTCTGGACAGGGATGTCCTGCTCCTGCCACCGTGCCCACACCAGCCGGCCTGATGTCCTTGCCCATCCGGATGCCATGGCACAGGGTAACAGCCTGCAGGAGCAGAGGACCTGAGGAAGAAGCAGGGATCCTTGAGGTTGGAATCAAGAATTCCTGAGCCTGGAGAGGCACTGAGTGGGACAGAGGAGCAGGGCTGACCTGTGAGAGCAGAGCAGAACCCAGCCCAGCACAGCTCTCTGTGGGGCTGGGTGGAGGACAGAGAGAATCACAGGCATTCTCTCCCCAGGGTCTCCACTCTGCTCTTTGCAGGGATCTTTTAAAACTACCAATGCATAAAACAAACAAAAAAAAGTTACCAGGAAGCCCTGTCCCCTCCCTGCCAAAGTTCGGAACATGCTGTCATCAAGAAAAATGATGCTGGCAAGAGAGAAACCCGCTGGGGTTGCTGGCAATTTCCCAGGCTCCAGCCCCGATGAGTGTTTATCAATAATTTCAGGCTCTGGCGCTGACGGGAGCGCGGGCAGGGAGGGCGCGGGCAGGCGGGTGTCAGCACAGCCACGGGCGGGAGCGCCGCGAAGGGAAATCAATTAACGGCTCCGCAGGAGCAGGGATTTGCCGGCATTACAGGGAAAGGGCCGGAACAAGGAACACTTAAACGGGGCTCGGCGACACAGAGGCAGGTCCCAAGCCGGGGTGGCCACGGCCAGCCCGGCCCCAGGCAGAGCCAGGGATGCTCAGAGCAGCTCCCGGGGGAGAGGGAATGACGGAGCAGCAGCGCTGTGTGTGCCCAGCTGCCTCAGCCCGGCCCCGGCTGCAGGTCAGAGCTCCCGGGCTCCATCCCTGCCCCCAGGAGCCTCACCACCCTCACAGGGATTTTGTCCAACACCTAACCCAAACCTGCTCTCTTTCAGCTCAAAACCGCTCCCCCTGTCGCAAGAAAACAGAAGCAAAAGCCCGAGCACACCACAAGCCTTTGCCCAGGTCAGCAGAGACCCTCTGAGCCTCTCCAGATAGGATGGCTCCAGGGGGCTCCTAAAATTCCATATCCCCCTTTTTAGGGTCTGCCCATCCTGCTGCCCACAAGAGGACGTGTCTCTTGGCACCCCATGTCCCAGGCCGGCCTCCCCAGAACAGCCAATTCCCTGCTGGAGAGAAGCTGGTTTCGAGCCTTTGTACCAGCATCCTAGTGGGGATCAGACTGGGAGTGCTCATTCCTGCACTCTCTCTGCCAAGCTTCAGCTGTCCCTTCTGAAAGGAACATTTTTTAATTAATATTAATACTCTGCATCGTGTCAGACCTTCTCCTGCACCTCTGCTCTCTCCTGAAGCACCTTCCCTGCCTGTCCCACGGCCAGCAGTGAGGTGATTCCACAGGCAGGGCCTGCACTGCTGGGTGCTCCTGAGCACAGTCCTGGTGTGGCCCTAATGGATTGGTGACACTGTCACATTTATGGGTATTTCAGGAGAAAGAAAAAGGCTACTGGGTGTTCATATGTTCTTGTTGTATTATTTAAGAGAAGCCATTTGAGAGCACAGGAGAAACAGTGTCTGCTCCCAAAAGGAGGGAAAATAATGGCAGGGAATATTTGCAAAAAGCTCAGTTAAGTAAATATTTTATGCCAAATAATGTTATGGCTTTTGAATGATGCATGCAAGAGAGTTGAAAGGAGGTGAGGCACGGAGCAAGGAGCATGTGGTGAGAGTGGAGGTGTCGGTGAGAGGAGAGCACAGTGCCTTGGGCAGTGCCTCTCACCATGGCAGGGTTGTGCCACCTGCGGGAACTGCATGGGAGAAAATTCGCCCTGCATGGGAGCAGGGAGAAAGAATGGGCAGAGCAGGCAGAGGCACTGCTCTGGCCCAGGAGGAAGAGGCAGGCACGGAGAGTACAAGAACGGGCAGCCAGGGAGGTGGCCGAGGGGAGGGGAGCAGGGCCAGCACGGAGGAGGGTTTCTCTGGGCAGAGGAATTCTCCTCCCGGCAGGCGCAGGGTGAGCAGCTGGCACGAGGGAAGCACAGAGAGGAGTAAAATACCATTAAGTGTAATAAGAAATGTACTTAATCAATGAGCTCTGCAGCTGAGGATCAATGGGAGGCAGACACAGCCATTAGCTAAGAAAGCCGAGGAAGAGCCGCAGGCCCAGATGGAGCGGTCGATGCTGGGATTAACCAAGCTGCAGAAGAAGGGTCCCAGGTGCAGAGCAGAGCCAGGCTGCAGCCACAGGCCTGACCCTGCTCTGCTCCACAGGGCTCAGACCCCACCAAGGTGCAGAAAGAGGAGCCCCAGGCTGAGCCCTGGGAATCAGCACCAGTGTTCAGCAGCAGTGACCAGGGAACGGGACTGGACCCCCTCATCATCACCCAGGGACGTCGCTTGGCTGCAGCGAGCAAGAGACAGAGTTTGCCTCCCTGCTCTCATCCTTTTGTCTCTCTCCTCACCCTGAGTGCCGGCCAGATCACTCCCCAAGCACCCCCGCCTGGGAGGAGCTCACTCTCAGCGTGGAGCAGCAGTTCACCCTCCCGAGAAGTGGCTGCAGCAGCCCAGGGAAGCAGAGCTGCTGCTGAGTCAGGGCTCGCCCAGGCCCCGGCCCTGAGCGGTGTCCCCGTGTCCCCCCGAGCCGGCGCGCCTGGAGCCATCCGGCTGAGTCCCCGCGCGGGGCTTTCTCAAGAGAGTCTTCATTTTCAACCCATGAGCACATTTAGCGCTGGGGAAGGCAGACACCAAGAGGGCACAACCTCTGGGGTTCTGACAACGCTGCCAGTGACTCAGCCTTGGAGATGAGACCCTCCCCGGGGCCATCAGACCCCCCTCGCTCCTCCAGCCAGCCCGACCCCAGTGCTGAACATCAGCGCCGTGCTCCAAGGCTGTCGCCCTCAGTCCTGACCCCCGCTGCTGCCTTCCCACACTCGCTGAAACTCGATGGCCAGAGCCCGATCACCCTGAGCCAGCAGGGAGGAGCAGCATGAGCAGGCACGGGGCAGAGCTGACCTGAGCGTTCCAGCCCGGGGCGGTGCTGGAGGCAGAGCAGGAAAGCAGCTGCGCCCCGAGACTCCTGCTGGGGTGGGCTCCCTTCTCCCAGTGGGGTCAAATCCCACCCCTGATCCCGGGAGGTGCTCTCGGCCCTCCTGTTGCTCTGGACACGGGCTCCGTTCCCGCTCCGTCCCCGGCTCCATCCCCGCTCCATCCCGGCTCCATCCCGGCCCCGCGGTTCCCGGGACCCTCCGGCCTCCCCCGCCGTGCAGCGCCCCCTGCCGGCCCAGACGCCCTGGGGGGGGTCGGGGGTCCCTCCCGGGGTCTCCCCGAGCCCCCCCCGCCCCGCGGCCCCGGCCCGTAGCAGGTTCCCCTCCGAGTGCCGCGGCCCCGCGGGTGCTGCCCGAGCCTTCACTGCAGGGGCTGAGGCAGAGGGGCCATTTCGGGGGTCTCTTCAGTCACCCCCACGCTGGAGAGCGAGTCCAGTCCTGGGGACAGAGCTGCCGGGACACCCCACAGCTCCCACATCGCCTCCCGCGGGCACCACGGCAGCAGCTTCTCGGGGATAAGACTCAGACTCCTGCCTGCCGGTACCGGCAGCCAGGTCCTGCCCGAAGAGCCCCCCACAGCACTCAAAGCTGCTTTTCCCACCTCCTTCCTCTTTTCCAGCCCTTCCAAGCAGCCTGGCTGGAGCACCTTCCTCCCTCCATCTGCTTCAGGGCTCGGGCCAAGTCCAGGGCTGCTCCCGGTTCTGTACCACACGCTGTCAGTGCTGCCCTGCTCCTTGGTGCACACCCAGCACACCACGCACCCGGCCGGGTGCATCCCAACCCCACAGCTCCACACACACCCCCAGAGTCACTCAGACCCCAGAGCTGCAGCATCCCCGGGTCTGCTCACGGGGCAGCGTGAGGCTTTAACCACACGGTCCTGGCAGAGGTTTTGGTAACCCCGATGGGCTTATCCAGTCCCTGCTGCTCAGCAGCCACACGCCCCAGCACTGCCCGTGCAGCCACGTGGCACAGGAAGCCGCAGGCTTGTCCATGGGGTGCTCAGCACATCACTTTTTCCAAAGGCTGGAAACAGGCTGGGACACCACGCAGGCCAGTTCCACCGGCAGGAGATTTCTCTGGGCTCACGTTCTCTATTTTTAGCCCCTCCATCAATCTCCGCAGAGCTCATTGGTGCACAAGTGCAGCACGGCCAGTGCCAGCCCCGGCAGCCCTTGGCAGGGACAGGGCTGACAGCTTGTGGTGCCTTCAGAGCCCCCTGCCTGCTCTCAGGAGTGTTTCCAAGGGTGCAGGACTGGTGCTGCCAGCACGGAGCTGGTGCTCCAGAGGATGCTGAGCAGGGGCATGGTGGGCCCAGAGCAGGCACGGCCCCTTGGGCACATCTGCACACAGAACCAGCGCCCGGGGCATCGGCAGTGCAAAACCAGCCCTTCCAGCTGGAGCTCGCAGTGTCCCCAGGCAGCGTGGCCAAAGGTGATGTTCTTTATCTGTGCCTCGTGCTCCTCAGATACCGATATCAAACTGTGCCTTGAAACACTCCTGACATCGAATATTCCTGGGAGATTAGTGCAGTGCTTCCTTCCCGCTCGCCTCTTCCCTCCCGGGCAGCGATGAACACGATACCTTATCAGAGCCTTCCCCACACTGTGAGCAGCACAGGGACTTGGTGACCCACCTCGGAACAGCACGCTGACTATTTAGGACTTTCCCTGAGCTTGGCAAGCTTTATCATGAGCCCTTTAAACCCTCGGTGCTGCCAGGAGGCTCCGTCCTCACTGAAGGACAATATCGAACCCAGGGCAGCACATGCAGATAAAAAAGAGTTCCTTGAGTAATCATCAGTGTTGGGCTGGGAGAGGGGGGTGCTGGGCTGGCACACGGAGCTGAGGGAGGGGAGGGCTGGGGTGGCACACACAAGTGCTGGGGTGCCAGTAGTCCAGCACCCTCTCCATGCCCTCTGTGAGCAGGAGGGTTGGCTCAGGGCTTGGATCGCAGGGCTGGGGGCTCAGGGCAGGATCCACCCCAGNCACACTGTGAGCAGCAGAGGGACTTGGTGACCCACCTCAGAACAGCACGCTGACTATTTAGGACTTTCCCTGAGCTTGGCAAGCGATAGCATCTTTATCATGAGCCCTTTAAACCCTCGGTGCTGCCAGGAGGCTCCGTCCTCACTGAAGGACAATATCGAACCCAGGGCAGCACATGCAGATAAAAAAGAGTTCCTTGAGTAATCATCAGTGTTGGGCTGGGAGAGGGGGGTGCTGGGCTGGCACACGGAGCTGAGGGAGGGGAGGGCTGGGGTGGCACACACAAGTGCTGGGGTGCCAGTAGTCCAGCACCCTCTCCATGCCCTCTGTGAGCAGGAGGGTTGGCTCAGGGCTTGGATCGCAGGGCTGGGGGCTCAGGGCAGGATCCACCCCAGCATTTCCACTCCCTGCAAATGCCCAAGGCTGCACTCCCAGCTGGTGCCAGCCCTGAGGTCCCTGGTGGGTCACCTGGACCTCTCAGTGTCCTTACAAGATTGCCTCATGTCACACTGGGGAAGTGCCCACACTGGAAGAGACACCAACACCCCCTGCCAAACCAGTCCAGATGGGAATACTGGAGATGCTCAGGACTGCAAAGAGGCTGTCATTTCATGCAGGAAGAACAAACCCATGTGCCTAAGACTCATCTACTCAAGGAATGACCCCAGACAGGGCTGGGAAAAGCAGGTGGAGACATCTCTGCTTGGTGAGAGGAGGGTGGCAGGCAATTAGGAAGCAAAACACCAAGGAATAAATCTGCAACCTGAGCAGAGGGAGATCAGCAAAGACATAAAGGTTGTGAGTTCAGAGCCCAGGGAACCAAGGCAACCTCTGTTACATAACTCTACAAAAGCTTTAAACTCAGTTTTTCAGAGAAATGAGTCGTCAGCAATGATTAAACCCCAGAGAAGCCATAAACCAGCAGATATTGACACAACTGGATGCTGATACGGCGAAGCTCAGCAGTGCACGAGCGGATGAGGGTCACCCGTGGTGAGCAGCAGAGCACAGCAGGAGCTGGGCTGATGGGACATGGGGGCTTCAGAGCTGGGCTCACCCTCAGGGGCATCTCCAGGGGATGATGCACGGTCAGGATCCAAGGAGGAGCCTCCTTCTCCAGTGAGCAGCTCAGCAAAGCCACACTGGGAAACCGTGGGTAAATCCAAGCTCCTCCCTGAGCCTTTGAGCCTCCATCTCAAGGTGGACAAGCAGCCCTGGGGGAGTGGGGAAAGGACAGCACGATGGGCTGAGAGGGATGGGGGCTGTGCAGGCAGGTTCCCAGCCCCCAGCAACCTCCCTGTTCACAGACACCAAACCAGCACCACCACCGCTGAGGGAAGGCGCAGATTTGGTGTTTGACCCAGGAGGAACTTGCAGGTAATCTACTGCAGAGAGACAAACAAGAGACACCGGTGCTGACACCAAACGCTGGCTGAAGCCACACACCCAGTGAGCAACCACAAGATTAGATAAGGACCGAACTTAGTCCCATCCTGCACGTATTAATGCGAGCTCCCCGGACAGCCGGGCCATTCCAGTTCAGGGCCATGAAGATGCTCCTGGCTCTGGGGCTCCTCTTTGCTGCCCTGTCCTCGGGAAGATGCCTCCCCCTGCAGCAGGCGCCCAGCCGCAGCAAACTCCTCCTGGTGTCCTTTGACGGCTTTCGGTGGAACTACGACCAGGACGTGGACACCCCCAACCTGGACGCCATGGCCGCGGACGGGGTGAAGGCCAAGCACATGACCCCCGCCTTCGTCACCCTCACCAGCCCCTGCCACTTCACGCTGCTGACCGGTGAGTGCCCCGGGGAAGGGCAAAGCCAAGGCTTACGGGGCAGAGAAAGACACGAGGGCAGCAGGCATCCAGACCCAGCAGCACACGGAGCTTCAGAGCAGGCAAGGCAAGAGATGCAGGAATGGTAGATTTAAACTAGACACTAAGAATTCCTTCCGTGTGAGGGAAGACCCTAGAAATGTCCAAGGCCAGGCTGGACAGGGCTTGGAGTCAGCCTGGCCTGGTGGAAGGTGCCCCTGCCCATGGCAGAGAGGTGGAATGGGATGGGGTTTGAGGTCCCTCCCAACTCCAACCATCCTGGGATTCCATGAACTGAACCTGTATTTATCAAAGGTAAATAGCACCAGACCAGCTCAATAGCCTCCTTTGATAAGATAAATTATTTTTTAAACAAGGGAGATGCTCTAAATTTAATCTTTCTGGACTTCAGTAGTGCATTTGATACAGTGCCACATGGGAAATCATTAGTTAAGATGGAGAAGATGAAGATTAGTTCAAAATCTGTAATGTGGGGAAGTGAGAGGCTACGGGAAGAGGACAGAGTGGATGCTGAGAGGAGATTGTCAAGCTTGAGGGAGGGCACCAGGGGAATTCCTGAAAAATCGATTTTGGAGCCAATCTTATTTAAGATTTTAATTAATAACCTTGGCATAAAAGAGCGGAGCATGCTAATGAAATCTGCTGATGGGCAGAAGCAGGGAGGCAGCGTCAATACGAGGGAGGATGGGGATATCATGCAGAAGGGATTGCACAGCCTTCGGGGCCTGAATAACAAAAACAGCACCAAATGCAAGAGTCAAAGTGCATCTCTCCCTTCTAATGGAACCTTCTGCTCACTGACCTCGCAGACTGCGAGCAACAGCAGTGAAACACCCCGGGATTAGATAAAAACAGGGTAACAGGAACCTGCCCATGCCCAGAGGGCAGCAACAGCTGCAGGTGGTGCCAGTGCCTGGCTGGGTCCAGGTGAGACCCACCAGACACCAACTAACCCACATGGAAAGCAGCACTCCAGGGTCTCCCTCCCTGCCCCGGGACTCCACTTGGCAGAGGGCAAGGGTAGGAAGGGGAGGTCAAAGGTCCCCCCTGCCCACAGCCAGCCCTACACCCCGTGTGGGGGGGAGACGCCCCCAGCACAGCTGGCTCAGCCCCTCCTCTCATCTCTCCCACAGGGCGGTACCTGGAGAACCACGGGGTGATCCATAACATGTGGTTCGACACCAAAACAGGCCTGAGACTGCCCTACTACACCACACAAGGCATAAGCAGCTGGTGGGACAACGGCAGCCTCCCCATCTGGATCACTGCCCAGAGACAGGCAAGTGTGGCACCTCCTCTCAGGCACAGAGCCTGCACAGACCCAGCCAACCTGCCATCCCCCAGGAAAAGCCACAGGCAAGCCACGATCCCCAGTGGCCGTGAGCTCCCAGCCTCCCTGTGAACGTCAGGCTAATTAGACCAGCAAAAAACTGAAATCCCCTGGCACCGGCAGGAATAATTATGATCATTCTACTAAAAATAGCAAAAAAGAATAGATGCATTTCAGCTTTATTAAGACATTAATAAAGCAGGTTATCCTGTTCCTGTTTAAAGGAGCCTCAGCCAGTTCCTCAGGGAAGCTTGGGAGCTCCACACACCCCGAGGCACATCCAGGGCAGTTGGGTGGCAGCAAGAGGGGCCACTCCCCTCTCCCCTGGGAGCTGCAGCAAGCCCAGCAGGCTTTGGAGCTGGCTTTGAGGCAGGACACAAAACCTGGCCCAAGACCTTTGCCCACATTTACCTGCCAAATTGGCTCCTCTGACTTCAGTAAAGCACACCTTAATGTCTTGATGGTCAAGAGCCAGGGGGTCCACGCAAGGTGCAAAGAGGTCACTGGTTCCGAAGTTTTAACTGCTGTCAAAACACGGTGAAGAACCAGGTGCAAGGGCAGTGCTTTCAATTAATCACTTTTAATTGGAAATGAGCAAGAAAACCTCATTAGAGGCAGACATTGGGGACTGAATGAACTAACCACGTGAGGAGGTGACTGCACTGACAGATGGAAGGATGCTGCCGAGACAGTTCGGGTAAGTTTACGGAATGCCTCCACTCACAGGGTTTGAAGACAGGCTCTATCCACTTCCCCGGAACCAAGGCGAAATACCAAAAGGAAGAAGTGTACAAGAAGATGGTGGAACCCGCGTTGTTCAACTACAGCAACGAAACCAACTGGAGGCAGAGCATCGACACCGTCATGGAGTGGTTCACAGCGGAGAACCTGGACTTCATCACGCTCTACTTTGGGGAGCCGGACTCCGCAGGACACAAGTTCGGCCCCGAATCCACGCAGAGGAAAAACATGGTCAAGCAGGTGGACAGAACTGTCGGTTACTTGAGGCAGCGTATCCGGGAAAGCGGCCTGGAACCAAACCTCAACCTCATCATCACGTCTGACCACGGCATGGAGACCGTCATAAAAACCGACGAGATCCACCTCCGCACCATCGCCAACTTCACATTCAAAGACCTCGACTTCGAACTCTTAGATTATGGACCAAGTGGACTGCTGGTGCCAAAAGAAGGGAAATTAGAGCACGTGTACTCAGTCCTGAAAAACGCCCACCCAAAACTGCACGTTCACAAGAAGGAAGAGTTTCCAAAAAGATTCCACTACGCCAACCATTCCCGGGTCACGCCCCTCGTGCTGTACAGCGACCCAGGCTACGTGATCCACGGGGTAAGGTGTTTGCTCAGGCACAGCCTGCTGTCCTTTGGGACGTGCCTCTCCCTCTAACAGCCCCCCAGCTTTAGGCCTTGGTGCTAATTGGTCTCCACACATCCAGACTGAAATTGCAGCTCTTTGTGTAAAGACCTCCTCTGCTGTTTAGAAGAGAAAGTATCCAGAAACCTTGGAGTAGGAGTTGCATGAATGCAGAATATCTGTTGCAGGATCCTCTCCTAGCCTGGCTTAAGGGAAGGCCCAGCACCAAGGCCAGCAGGCAGCTTCCCACTGGAAGCTCCTCAGTAGCACAAAATATGGATGTGCCGACGTTTAGGGAGGGAACTTGCAGGATGTAATTGCTTGAGAGCCGTGTCTGGAGGCACCTCCAGCTTCTGCAGAGTTTAACACTAACACATCAACTTCCAGTGCTGAAAGGAGCCAACCAGACCATCAAACCCCACAGCTGCAGAACAAGGTGGGGACACGCAGGGGGCAGAGGGGTTGGGGTGCTCATGTTCCTGCTCTCCCCTCCAGAGGTACAAGGTCCAGTTCAATAAAGGCGAACACGGTTTCGACAACGAGGCCATGAACATGAAAACCATCTTCCGTGCCGTGGGACCGGCCTTCAAGAAGGGGCTGGTGGTGGAGCCCTTTGAAAGCGTCAACGTCTACGCGCTCCTCTGCGAGCTGCTGGGCATCACCCCCGAGCCCCACGACGGCTCTCTGGACGCCACCAAGCCCATGCTGCGAGAACCCACGGATAACGAGAGCAATGGTGAGCACCGGGAGTCCTGGGGGGCAACCGGGGAGCGGCAGCGGGCAACCGGGATTCCCGCGGGAACAGCGACACCTGGCGGCCGCCGCCGCTCCCGCCACCGCCCGGCAGCTCCGGGGCACCGAGCCGTGCCACCCCCGCCACCCGGCCGTGCCACCCGGCCGTGCCACCCCCGCCACCCGGCCGTGCCACCCCCGCCCGGTAACCGGGCAGAGGTCACCGTGTCCCCGGCACCGGGGCGAAGCTGCTCCCGGCGGGTGGAGGGAGCAGAATGGGCGGCAGGANCCGTGCCACCCGGCCGTGCCACCCCCGCCACCCGGCCGTGCCACCCCCGCCCGGTAACCGGGCAGAGGTCACCGTGTCCCCGGCACCGGGGCGAAGCTGCTCCCGGCGGGTGGAGGGAGCAGAATGGGCGGCAGGAGGGGACAGCCACCCGTGCCCACCGGTGGGTGCTGCCCCCGGGGCAGGGCTGGCGCTCACCCCTCTCTCGGCACGGCAGGTTCGGGTCCTCGTCTCCAGCCCGCCAAGAAGCTGCCGCTGATGCTGGGGCTCGCTCTCGTTCTGGGATGCTGGGGAGGAGTTTTCTAACCTCCGTCAGGTAACTGACCCCAAGGACCCCCAGAAGGGCTCTGACCCAGGGAAACACGTGCCCCGTTTGGGGGTGGTCTCCCCGGGTTTCATCTGTCTGTGGAGCCCCCCAAAACCACTCCCTGTGGGACACAGCAGGGGCTGCACACCTCAGACAGGACTCTGCGTTTTTCCTGCCCTAGGTCAGCATTGACACCACCAGGGCTTGGGCTGGGCAGAAGAGAAGGGGTGGGCACCCCTTGGACCCTGCCACTGCCCCCCTGTCCTGTCCCCTCCGTGTGCAGCCAGGTCTGGACCATGGCACGAGCAACCACGAGGGGGGAATCCTTCTGTGTTCAGGGCTCTGCACAGAGCTGTGTGTAGCCGCAAGACCAGAGTTTGTCCCTTGCCTTCACAGTGTAAATTTGTCCCGAGAACTACCAGAACAAGCCGTGGCAGTCGAGACGGCCAAATCACTCTGTGGAAGTCCAGACAGCCACAACACGCAGAGTGCTTCTTCAAAAACCTCAGGGGGCTCCAAGCATCAGCACCTCGTTATCCAAAAGTCTCTCATACCTTTCAGAAGGCTTCACACACCAGCTCCTCGTTACTCAAGAGTCTCTAAGCTGCCTCCCATGGGCAGCTCCACAGAGCTCTCAGGGTCTGCCCATTCATGCCAGCAGCTGGTCTGTAAACCCAATGCCTCTGCTCCTCTTCCCTCTTCCTTCTGCTGGCCCAGCCAGCTCCTTCCTGTCCCTATCTGTCCCCGGGACAAAGTCTTACCTTATGTGTCCCCTGCACGACCTCCTGCCCCTGGTTGTTCACAGCCCAGCAGCAGACTCCGACTGCAACTGAACCGAGCTCCCTCCCCTCTAACGCCCTCTTTATCACACCCGTAGCTGGGAGGGCACGGCTGCTCCCAATCTGTGATCATTAACACAGCTGCAATATATCAGGGGCCAGGATACCTTCTGCACCATCCCCGTCTGTCTTCCCACCCAACTCACTCCTGATCCAGTTCCCTGGCACTTCCAGCACGGGGCACCCACAGGCTGCAGAGAGCTGAAACGAGCACCAGCAGCGCCCTGCTCTCCTGCCCTGGCTGCCCCCAAGCTCCAGGCAACCCTGCTGGAACACATGGCAAGGTGGAGAAGGACACAGCTCACACAGACAACCAGCCCCAGGCTGAGGGAATTGGACAAAATTCCCAAAACCTCTCTAAATTACTGAGCCACGCCTCCCTGGATGACTGAGTCCCCGGGGGAAATGCCTCCCCAGGCTTTGGGGTGACACCAGGATGCACTGCTGTGGAGGGTGGCACTGATGTCCAGCCTGACACGGTCACCCCGTGTTTGCATCACCCCAAACGTGGGAGGCAGAACAGCTCCATGCTGGGTTTGGAGCAGACACAGCTGATCCATGCTGAGTATTAACCTCATTAAAACTTTGTTCCTAGAGTGCTGGGAGCCTTCTGTGAAAGGTGCCAGGCCCCATCCAGGGTGGACACGCTCAGCCTGGGCCTGCTGAGGAGACAGAGAGGCCCCATTTGCCTCTGCTGGCCGCGCTGCAGGGCTGGCCATGGCACCCCCAGCCCAGAAGCCTCGGAAGTGTCCCAAGGTCAACCAGCACTTCCAGCTCCTGTCCCAAGAGCCCTAGGTGCCCTCAGCACCATCCTGCTTGTCTTTCTGTGCTTTGTGGCTGCGGACAAAACTGGGAAATGCCACCCATGCACCCCTGAGCAGCAAACCTGCAGCCAGGATGGGCCTGGCTGCACTCCTCCATGGCAGAACTGCTGAGATCTGCCCCAGCTGCAGCCAAGTCAGCTCCCGGGAGCTCTGGGAGGGACGTTGATGTGTTTTGGAGAGCCAGGGAATGTGGCAGTGCCAGGGCCAGGACCCCCCAGCTCACAGCAAGCAGCCCTGTGATTCCTGAGCCAGGGGCTGGCAGAGCCTGAGCTGGTTGTGCCAGGCTCCTGAGACCTCTCCACAGCAGGGCTGAGGCCAAAGCCCCTGTACAAATCCACAGCTCCCTCTGCAGGGAGCAGCCCAGGGTCCCTCAGCCCTGGGACAGGGGACAGGGAGCAAGACACCTCCCATCCAGCAGCCCCCATTCCATTCCAGCCCTTCCAGCGTGGCATTCCAGCATCCCCAGACCCCTCCCAGATGCTGTGGAGCCTTTCCCCAACCCTGTGCCTCATCTCAGGGGCTCGATAAACATCTGTTGCCATAGAGACTCGCTCACTGCATCGGCTTCACCCAACGAGATGAAACAAGAGCCGCACCCTCAGAAAAACAGGAAGAAAATGTTTGGCTTGAAACTGTGCTGGGGTGGGGGTCAGGGCAGCAGCAGGGAGGCTCTGAAAGGGGAGTGTGGCCAGCACTGTGCACGCCATTGAAATTGATATTCATGATAAGAATGCACAGAAACCTTCGCAGTTCTCCTGCTGGTGACCTTGGGGCTTCCCCTGCAGGTCAGCACAGCCATGCACATTCTACAGGCAGGGGCAGCCAGCTCTGTAGGGACATGGGGATCCTGGAGATCCTGGCAGGGCCTGCAGAGCTCAGAACCCACTGGTACCTCATGCCCAGGTGCCCAGCAGGTACAGAGCAGGATCACAAACCCATGGAATGGCTTAGGTTGGAAGGGACCTTAAAGCCCATCCAGTGCCACCCCCTGCCACGGGCAGGGACACCTTCCACTGTCCCAGGGTGCTCCAAGCCCTGCGGCAGCCAGCCTTGGAGCCTTCCAGGGATGGGGCAGCCCCTGTGCCAGGGCCTCCCCACCTCAGGGGGAAGAATTTCCTCCTAACATTTAACCTAAATCTCTCCTTTCTGAAGTTTAAAACCACTTCCCTGTCCTATCACTCTCTGCCCATTTCAAATGTCACTGTCCCTCTTTTTTATAAGCCTTTAAGTACTGAGAAGGCACAGTGCTCGTAGGGCTGGTCCCAGTCTGGTTCCCAGACCCACAAAGGGAACACAGAGCTTGTAGTGACCAACCTCCTGACACAAATCCTCACCTGAGAGCTGATTTTGCCTCAGCTGGGAGCAGGAACTGAGTTCCTGACTCAACCAGCAGCATCTGGGAGAGACAGAGCTCTGCTAGAAAACTCCATGGTGAGGAAGGGACCATCCTGGAGAAAGGCTGAACGCTGACATATCCCTGCAGGAAGGTTTCCATTGCCCTTCAGTCACAGGGTTTGCCATGAGACACACCTCTGCGTGGCTGTTTCCACTCGGGGCGGCCGAATGGAGCGGGCTGGACACGGTACTTGATGCAGCCACATTTCCTGCACGGCTCATCCTCCGAGCCCTGTGCTCCTGAGCACTCTGGAGCTGGGGGGGATCCCCCTCCCTGGCCCCAAACCTGGTCCTCTTCCTCCATCCCCTGTACCCGTCTCCCGCTGCCTCCCCCCCCCGCTGGTGTCGCGGTGTTGCAGTGTCCCAACGTCGCGGTGTCCCGGTGCCCCGGTATCGCGATGCCCCGGTGTCCCAGTGTCCCAATGTCGCGGTGTCCCGGTGCCCCAGTGTCGCGGTGTTGCAGTGTCCCAATGTCCCGGTGTCCCGGTGCCGCGGTGTCCCGCTGTCCCGGTGTCCTGGTGCCGCGGTGTCCCGCTGTCCCGGTGTCCCGGTGTCCTGGTGCCGCGGTGTCCCGCTGTCCCTGTGTCCCCGTGT
>WAAE01008629.1:68691-81867 GCA_013400495.1 Nicator chloris
GCTGTCCCGGTGTCCCGGTGTCCCGGTGCAGTACCGGCAGCCGGCGGCCGAGGGCTCCCGAGCCGCGCTCGGCGCCCCCGAGCTCCCGGCACGGGCGGGGGAAGCGGCTCACGGTAAAACCCCGGCCCGGAGCATCGCCCCGAACCCGCGGCGCCCGCAGCCACCAGCCCCTCGCCCAGCGCTGGCCGCTGCCCCGGGGCCACCCAGCGCCCCGGTGGCTCCCCCGGGGAGGGATTCGCTCCTCGGTCCTGAGGGACAAAGCCTGGGAACCGCCCGCGGCTGCCGCGGGGCCGGGGCGCTCCCCAGCACCCACTGCAGCTCTGGCTGCACCACAGCGTGCAGGGATGCTCCAAGGGATGCCCCGGAGATCCACGTCACACACCGAAATCTCAGGATCCCCTCCTGCCCCTGACTACGAGCTGACGGATGCCTCCACGTCCCATCGAGGACAGACGGATGAGAGATGAGACGGATCCTCCCGAGTTTTCACCCCGCAGACGCACAGAACCTAAACCGGCTCCTGCTCCCTTCTCCCCCGCCCAGGAGCCGTCTCTAGCCCAGCCTCTTCCAAGNGCGGTGTCCTGCTGTCCCGGTGCCCCCGTGTCAAGGTGTCCCGCTGTCCCGCTGCCCCGGTGTCGCGCTGTCCCGCTGCCCCGGTGTCCCGCTGTCCCGCTGTCCCGCTGTCCCGCTGTCCCGGTGTCCCGCTGTCCCGGTGTCCCGGTGTCCCGCTGTCCCGGTGTCCCGCTGTCCCGGTGCACCGCTGTCCCGGTGTCCCGCTGTCCCGGTGCCCCCGTGTCAAGGTGTCCCGCTGTCCCGCTGTCCCGGTGTCCCGCTGTCCCGGTGTCCCGCTGTCCCGGTGTCCCGCTGTCCCGGTGCCCCCGTGTCAAGGTGTCCCGCTGTCCCGCTGTCCCCGTGTCCCGCTGTCCCGGTGTCCCGCTGTCCCGCCGTCCCGCTGTCCCGCTGTCCCGGTGTCCCGGTGTCCCGGTGCAGTACCGGCAGCCGGCGGCCGAGGGCTCCCGAGCCGCGCTCGGCGCCCCCGAGCTCCCGGCACGGGCGGGGGAAGCGGCTCACGGTAAAACCCCGGCCCGGAGCATCGCCCCGAACCCGCGGCGCCCGCAGCCACCAGCCCCTCGCCCAGCGCTGGCCGCTGCCCCGGGGCCACCCAGCGCCCCGGTGGCTCCCCCGGGGAGGGATTCGCTCCTCGGTCCTGAGGGACAAAGCCTGGGAACCGCCCGCGGCTGCCGCGGGGCCGGGGCGCTCCCCAGCACCCACTGCAGCTCTGGCTGCACCACAGCGTGCAGGGATGCTCCAAGGGATGCCCCGGAGATCCACGTCACACACCGAAATCTCAGGATCCCCTCCTGCCCCTGACTACGAGCTGACGGATGCCTCCACGTCCCATCGAGGACAGACGGATGAGAGATGAGACGGATCCTCCCGAGTTTTCACCCCGCAGACGCACAGAACCTAAACCGGCTCCTGCTCCCTTCTCCCCCGCCCAGGAGCCGTCTCTAGCCCAGCCTCTTCCAAGGCAAAGCCAAAACTGAGGAATTTTGCATATCCTTTGAGCCTTTCCGGCCCTTCCCGCCGCTCCTCACACCTTCAGCATCGGCAATGTGGGACATTTTCACCAAACATTTCCCGATGACAGAGCCCAAAGCGCAGCCTGGCCTTGCCCGGACACAGTCGCTGCCTGATCCCCGTCTCCTCCCGCCCTCCCATCCCCACGTAATTCATTCCCCCCGCCCCCCTCCCCGGGCTGGGGGTCACGCAGCAGGGAGAGCCCCGCTGTGTATTGCATCCCAATTTGCCATGCATTTCCACACCATTTGCTTCCTTTTCTTTTTCCTGCACTGGGAAGCTGCTCGCTGCCCAGGGGTCCCAACCACTGCGGGATGGGAACGTAACAACAAACATACAAGGACACGTATTTATTTATGGCACGCGGTGTGTGGGGACACTGCTGCCTTCCAAAATGCCCGGTCTGGGGGTGGCACGTGCCCCTCTGACTCCCGCACAGGGCCACAGGACCCGGACACGACGTGGTCCCTGGCCACCCCATCCTGGAAGCTGCACAGCTCCATTCCCGGCTGCGGTACCCAAATGATATGCAGATCTCTGTGCTTTGATTGGCTGATGCCTTGGGGAAAACAGCCACCATTTGCCCACAGCGAACATGGCCACCGTGGCCCGGCTGTTCCCCGGGCTGGCCCCGGCCTCACCCTCTGAAGTCAGGGACATCCCGCGCCTCCCCAGGCACCCCCACCCCACCGGCATGGGGGTCCCGCGGCGCTGGGGCGCCCTGCAATGCACCTGCTTTGGGGGGGGCAGCCCCAAAACAGAGGCTAGGGAACATCCAGGGCCTTGACCCCCACCGTGCACCTACCAGGCCAGGGCTCCTTGCTCCACAAGCCCCCNGCCCTGCGGGAACATCCACGGCCTTGACCCCCGCCCTGCACCTTGACCCCCACCCTGCACCTACCAGGCCGGGGCTCCTTGCTCCACAAGCCCCCAGAAAGCAGCTGTGTCCCTCGTTCAGCCCGACAGGATGGGCAGAAAGCACAGAGCCCACAGCGGCTCAGGGGTGACCAGAACCAGTTCCCAATAAACCCCCAGGTACAGAACACAGATTTCCAGTCCAGGGAGCAGCGTGGGCCTTTCCCCCTCACCAGGCAAAGAGGACTTGGTTCCCCATCCCGTCCCTCGACACCAAACGCCCACTTCAGCCTGACAGCCCGTGCCACAGACATAACACAGGACGCACGGCATTCCTGGGATGCCTGGTGTACTCAGGAAAAGCTACAAAATCATATTCCATCAGATTAGTTCAGGGGTCTGACTCATTTTTAAGTTGATGACCATTTTCAAGGTGATTGGTGAAATTATTGGCCCCACTGTCACTTGGCTTGGTGGGAGCGTGGGGCCAAGTTATTCAGTGCGTGTTCCTGAGATTCTCCAGGAGGATGGGAATGTTGGGGATGGGAAACACTGAATTCCTCAGAAAAGCCCTCACAGGTGGAGCCATAGCTTTGGCAGCAGCAGGGGGGCATCTCGTCCTACCCCAGTCAGCAGCCCCAGCTGGGGCAGCCCTGTGGTGGCTCTGACCAGCAATGCCCAGGGAAGCTCCAGGGCTGGGATGGTCTCCTCTGGCTGACCAAGCAGAAACAGGACACCCCAGAAGCCCTGGGGATACCCCCCTCTGCCAGGGGTAAAAAGCATGGGGCCCACGGCAGCCCAGGCACTGCCCAGGATCAGTTTTTAGGAAACCCCTGGGAGGAAAAAGGAGATTCCCAGCCCAGGGAGCAGCACATCCCTTTTCACCCTCAGCAGGAACAGGATATGTGGCATGGGGGCTGAGCAGCATCAGGGACCATTCAGAGTCCCCAGAAGAGACCAGGGACAATGCTGATGGCCCAGCCCCACAAATGCTGTGGTCCCTAAATGTCACGGGCTGCTCTCCCAGCCCCTCACCAGCTCAGCAGAGAGCGGAGGGAGCCTCTCCACTCACACGGCCTTCCCTTCCTGCCCCCGGGAAGGGAGGGAACAGCGACCCTAGCCCTGCGTCCTCGTGGAGAGCACAGGAACAACAGCACTGAGGGGCGGCTGGGAGAGGAGCTCACCCAGCATCACCCAAATCGGGGCTCATTCCCAACGGGGTTCATCTCTCAGAGCCGAATCCCTGCAGCCAGGAGAGCCCCAGTGGCTCCTCATCCCTTGGGCTGCGCCCACACCGCCGTGATGCCGGGGGCTCTGTGCACGGCTCAGGCACACAGCCATGGGAGGTCACGCTGGGTTTTTTCCCAAATCTAAGAGGTGTCGCACACAAAGAGCCGAGCTGGCAGAAGGTAAATGAACTCAAACAAAAAGTGCGGCGCTGTGTTACAATTCCGTGTCACCTTCGGCTAAAAAAATGCTCCTACAGCTCTTCCCATCAGCGAACGGCCAGGGTAATTGCCAAAGAAAACAATGAAAGGTGACAGCGCCCGACCCAGGACAAGCCCCTGGCATCGACCCAGCACCCCAGGCACATCCACATCCCGCAGCCCGAGTCAGCCCTGCTCCCTGACAAAGCGTCCGGTTTCTCATTCCCTCATACAGAGGGTCCCCCGTGGTGACATGTCCCCCGCAGCGGGGACAGCCCAACGCACCCGCTGCAGCTCCGAATGCTTTTCTAAACCCGGCACCGCTAAACCCGGCATCGGTAAACGCGGCATCGCTAAACCCGGCATCGCTTACCGGAGACGGCAGTGCCCGGGGTGCGGGCGAGGCCCCACGCAGGACACCCCATGGCCCGTCCGGCTCCTGCTCAGTCCCTGCGCGCCGCGGGCACCCAGGCGCCGGGGCGACGGCAATTCATATCCCTGCGGCTCCCGCACGGTTAACGGCAGGCTCCGGGCCCGCGGAGGAGAACTCCCTGAGGTGCTGACTCATCTTCTTCCATGCCTGTAAAGCACCATATTTCATCCTTCCACGCCCACAGCGCACAACCGCCGTGCAGCAGCTCCTCACGCAGCCCTGCACGCCTCGGTGCGTGCGGTGCCGCCGCACCCCCGGTAGTGCGGCTCGGGAGGGATCGTGGGCCGGGCGGTACCGAGCTGCGAGCCGGCACCGCGCGAGGGTCACAGCCGGTCCACCCCCTTGGGAAATCTTTTATTCTGTTATAATCAACTATTTTAGAACTAAAACGTGCCGGTGCTGCCGCCGCCTGTTCCGGCCCAGCAGGGACCGGCGGGGACCGGCGCTGGCTGCCCCAGCCCCAGGGTGCTTTGTCCGCAGGAGGGACCCCGGGCGGGGGACTCGGAGCCCGGGTCCTTGCAGCAGGAACCCCTCGCGGGGTCGGACCGGGGGGATCCCCCGCGGGGCCGGCCGCGGAAGCCCCCTGCGCTGCCCGGGGAAACAAAGCCCCGGGCCGGGCCACCCCATTGTCCCCGCTCCGGCCGGGCAGCGGCCGCCCCCGCGCGGGAGGAAGAGGAGGGGTCGCACGCAGACAATGCCTCCCCCCACCCCCCACGCCGGATCGCCCCGCCCCCCGCTCCCCATTGGCCGGCGGGGAATTTGGGGACCCCCACCCCGCCCCTCCGCCGTATTGTGCCGGGGGGCGCGCGTGGATCTGGGGGGGTCGGAGCGCGCGCGGCCGCCGTCGGGGGCGCGCCCGGGGGCTCCCCTTGTGTGTGAGTGCGCGGGGGTGTGCGCGGGGCCGGGGCCATGGAGGAGCTGAGCAGCGTGGGAGAGCAGGTCTTCGCCGCCGAGTGCATCCTCAGCAAGCGGCTCCGCAAGGTGGGACCCGCCGTCCCCGCACCCCCCGTCCTCGCACCCCTCCGCACCCCCCGGCACCGCTAACGCGCCTCTCCCCGTCTCTCTTCGCAGGGCAAGCTGGAGTACCTGGTCAAGTGGCGAGGCTGGTCCTCCAAGTGAGCGGGGCGGTGCGGGGCGCGGAGCGGTGCGGGGCGCGGTGCGGGGCTGCGCGGATCGCGGAACCATGCGGTGCGGAGCGGGGTGCGGTGCGGGGCGCGGGTACCGCCCGCCCGGCCGCTTTTGTTTGGGTCGTGCCGCTCCTTTTGTTTACAAATAAGCGCGGCCGCGGCCGGGCCCTCCCCGCCACCGCGTGGGGCTCCGCTCCCCCCCTCGGCTCGGTCCGACCCCCCCGGAGTGGCCGCACCCCCCCGGCTGTGCCGGCCCCGCGCCCCTCGCCCGCTCTGCTGAAACCGGAGCTCCCCCGGGATGCGCGGGGCTCGCCTCGCCCCGCGGCGGCGTGGCCGCCCCCTTCCCGATCTCCCTCCCCCGGCCCCTCTCCCCTGCCCGCCCCCCGGCTGTGCCGGCCCCCGGTGCGGGCATGCCCCGGTCCGTGCCAGGCCCGGGTGCCTTGGGTGAAGCCCCCGGTGCCCGGAGCGGCGGGGGGGGCCGGGCCCCTGCCCTCACCCACTCCGTGTCCTCTGTTGCAGGCACAACAGCTGGGAGCCTGAGGAGAACATCCTGGACCCCCGGCTGCTCCTGGCTTTCCAAAAGAAGTGAGCAAACTCTAAATATTTCTAAGCGAACTGTAAAGTCAATTAACTTCTAATTGGCTGCACGTGTGGTGGAAGTGGTTGGAAACAACAGCCTGGAGCTGGCGGGGCCCTTTGTGGCCAGGCCCTTTTGTTTGTCCCCAGAGTCACCGTCCAGCTCTACCTGGAAGGGCTGTGCCCTGGCCAGGCACACACCGAGGGTTCATGGCCCAGCAGCGCTCTGGGTGCACCAGGGGAGTGCAGCAGCACCCAGCACAGACCTGGGGCTCCCGGTGCCCATCCAGGGCTCAGGGACCTGGCTGTGCTTGGGGGGTGGCTGCAGACCCCTGGGGACCGATGGTGCCTGGGCTTGTGAGACATTAAAGCAAACCTGTGGAGGGTGAAGCTCTGGGAGGGCGAGGGAAATAATATCTGGGAGAAAAATCATAGAGAATGGTTTGGATTAGGAGGGATCTTAAAGCTCTTCCCCATCCACCCCATCATTTCCATTATCCCAGGTTGCTCCAAGTCCTGTCCAACCTGGCCTGCTGGTTGGGGCAGCCACAGTTTCTTTGGGCAGCCTGTGCCAGGGCCTCACCACCCTCACAGGGAAGAATTTCTTCTTAATACTCCATCTAACCTTGCCCTCAGTCAGTTGAAAGGCATTCCCTGTGTCCTGTCACTCCAGGCCCTTGTCCAAAGTCCCTCTCCAGCTCTCTTGGAGCCTCTTTAAGTCCTGGAAGATGCTCTGAAGTCTCCCTAGAGCCTTCTCCAGGCTGAACAACCTGGGTGGCAGAACAAGATGGTGTCTGTCCTCGGTCAGGTCCATGGCTCCTGCCCGGAGCTGGGCTGAGAACAGCAATCCTTCCACAGCCCAGGAATCATTCAGGGAGCAGAGGGGTAGCCAGCTGGCTGTGGCTGACATAGTGCTGCCAAGCATTTTGACTTCGTAATAATAAAAACCATTAAAGTTTATGATAGGATTTGATTATAACCGGTTTCTGGATCCATTTTTTTCAAGAATAGGATGTGGTGTTGAGTGCAGACAGGATGGTGTTTAATCAGCTGGATGTGAACACCATCCCACTTAAACAGAACAAGGAAACGAGTACAGTGACCTGAACCATCCCTGCACCCCAGCCTGGGCCACCGTGGCCAGACCAGGAGGAGCAGGAGAGGTGGAAGGAGTCCAGCAGAGGAGGGGACTCACTGAGCTTCCAGGGAATGCCTTTGCTTTTCCCACACTCAGCGTGGAAGCTCAGCACAGCAGGGGCATAACCAAAGCAAGGCTTAGCAAGGCTGGGGAGAGATCCTTCCCTCTGCCTGATCCCCTTGTGCCAGAAAAACAGCAAATCTCACCAAGGATTGGAAAAGGCACAGGTTTAGGATGGATAGCACCTTGTGGTCCATGGCTGGCTGCGGGAAGCTGCAGGGATGTTGCTGGTGCAGACAGGGATGCTCTCCAGTCACCACCTGGCTGCCTCAGTTCCCCCAGGTTTTTTTCTTCCCCGTAAACATTGTCCTTCTTCCTTGTTTTCTCCAGGGAACACGAAAAAGAGGTGCAGAACCGGAAGAGGGGCAAGCGGCCCCGGGGCAGGCCCAGGAAGCACGTGGTGAGTCCCCGCAGTGGTGGGAGCCCCCGGCTGTGACAGCTCTGGAGGGGCTCTGGCCTTGGAGGGCACCCGGGGTGGAGGGTGGCCTTGAGCACACAACTCATCCCATCGGCTGATAGATCCCTGAAGGTCAGCTACACGGAGAGAGAACCTGTGTGTGTCTGAGGCCCCTGACCAGGCCACCCTGGCGGGTTTGTAACGCCCATAACCATTCCTTGGTCATTGCTGTTAACTCTCCCTGTCCCTGTTGCTTTGCAGGAACCAGAGATGCCTGCGAAAACCAAGTCAAGTAGCTCCTCTTCCTCCACATCCTCCTCTTCCTCCTCCTCCGAGGAAGAGGATGAAAGCGATCTGGAAGCAAAGAGAGGTCCCCGCAGCAGGGAGACGCACCCGGTGCCGCAGAAGAAAGCTCAGATCTTGGTGGCCAAGCCCGACATGAAAGACGCTTCCAGGAAGAAGCGTGGGCGGAAACCCCTTCCCCCGGAGCAGAAGGCGGCTCGAAGGACCGTGAACCTGACAAAGGTGCTGAAAACATCCCGGAAGGAGGCGGCGGGCGGTGCCAAGCTGGTGGGGAAGCTGCAGCCCCAGCACGGCGCGCAGGGCTCGGGCATGGCTGCGCTGAAGGATCCGCCGGGCACCTTGGCTGGGCTCAGCTCGGGGGGGTCATCAGTGGAAAACCTGCCCAACATGATGAAGAGCGGCTCGACGAGCCCCAGCCAGGCCATCAGCTGGCAGAGCTCCATCGTGCACTACATGAACAGGATGTCCCAAAGCCAGGCCGCAGCCGAGAGCTCGGCCCTGGGCAGGCTGGCGCTGAAGGCACAGGCAGCCAGTAAGGGCAGCCTAGGGCTGGACTTGAAAATGAGGAGCCAGAAGGGCTCTGGGGAGCTTGGGCTGAATGCACAGGGGCCCAAAACCGCAAAGGCTTCTGGCAGCAGCGCCGGAGGGGACCAGAAATCGGGGTTTGCTGCCGGAGGCCAAATGCTGCCCAATGGCAGCAAGACACCATCAAGCTCTTCTGGGGCCAGCATCCAGCCAGCCTCCAGCCAGGAGCTGAACCTCCAGGCTCTGAACCTGCAGAGTGTCAAAAACGGGCCGAGCGTGGCCAGCGGGAGCAGCCTCCCCCGGCACCTCTGCGGCTCGCTGGCCAAGGGCTCTGGTGGCAGCACGGCCACCGCGGGCACCAAGGGCGCGGCAGGGGCCGGGCTCAACGCCGCCAGTGCTGCTGCGCTCCCAGGGGGGGACGGCGGCAAGAGCAAGAAGCAGACACACCGGGCAGGTGACAGGGACTCGGCCAAAGGTGGCTCAGCTGGCGCTCGAGAGGGGCACGCGGCCACAGAGAGCCGCAAAGCCTCCGGCCTGTCGGAAGTGAGCACAGGCGAGGACACCAGCTCGGATTCCGACCGGGAGTCAGCCTCCCTCCCAGGTGTGGGCCAGAACATGTCTGTCTCCATCCAGACCAGCCAGGACTGGAAACCCACCCGCAACCTGATTGAGCACGTCTTTGTCACCGATGTCACCGCTAACCTGATCACGGTGACGGTCAAGGAGTCCCCAACCAGCGTCGGGTTTTTCAACCTGCGGCAATACTGAGCCCAGGAGCATGAAAGAAGGGAGAGGGTCCTTCAGCCTCACTCTCACCTTTACCCAGCTCTTCCATCAGGTTTTTTTTGTCTTCAAGCGAATGCAGAGCCCTCGTGAGACCTGCTGGAACTCATGTCTGGAAAGGCTGGACAAATAACGCAGTGAAACCTGCTTCAAACTGCCAGCGGGCCCTGGATTTCCTCCCTGGCTTCTCTCCATCCTCTTCTGGAGCCGTGCCCCGTGTGGGGGTGGTCGATGCCATTCCCTGGGAGTGGGGACACCGGTGCTGCCGGGGGTGTCAGGCTGGCCGCTTTTGAGCCAGACTTCACTGCACACAGGTCTCTCTGCTTTGAAACAGCAGATGCCAAGGCCTGCAGCTCACTGGCCACAGGAGGTGTGGAGCTGCCATGGGACGGTTCTAGACCTGGGAGAGGACTGGGAGAGTCTCTTCTGGGCTTCCTGTGGATCTGTCTGTGAGCCATGGGGAACTGCAAGTCAATCCAAATGAGGCAGCTGCTGCTCCCAGCCCTCCAGGCTGTGGGGGGGCAGCTGCAGTCGGGGGTTTTTCAGGGTACACTCAGCCCAGCCACCCCCCTGGGCAAGGTCATTTCCAATGATGGGAAACCCACAATGTTTCTGTTGGGGTTTCCAGCTGACAGGGAAATATTGTTTACATTTTTGCTTAAGGATTTTTTTATTTCATGAGGGAGGGAAATAACCCCAGTCTAAGATAGGTTAGGTCCTGGATGCCACTAACAGAACAAGTGCCAGAGGTGCTTTTTTTTTGGAGGGCGTCTCCTTTCTGCTGGAGGGAGTTCCTGCCTTGAGAGCCAGCAAGATCCACCAGCTTCTCTGCAGTGACTTGACTTCCAGAGGAACGTGAATTTCTGGGCAGCCCAGGGAGCCGCCACACCACTCCCCTGCCTCCTCCTGGCATTGCCAGCATCTCCACCTGCTCAGCAGGTTCCAGGCACTCACAGGGACCGAGCTGGGGAATATTTTTTAAGCCTTGAAGAACGTGTGAACCCTTCCAGCAGCAGGTAGGTTGGTGCTGGGACTGCCAGGACACCCAGGACTGCTGCTGCCTGGCGGAGACTCACCCATGGTTTTCTCCAGAATGCTCAGAAGCTGGTCAAGGCCACCTGCATCGGTGGTCTGGAGTGGTGGGAAAGGAAAGGAGAGGACAGGAGAGGGAGAAGAGCTAAGGCCAGTGGGTACCTCAAGCTGCTGTTCCTCAAGGAAGCAGAGCAGCCGTTCACCTTCCCCTGGCCATGCCAGCAGCTGGGGTGCTCCTTTTGGCCTGTAATTGCACCCAGTAGTGGCTTTTCCACTGCAGTGTTTTCCCTACTGCAGATTTCTCCTACAAGCCAAAATTAGCAGCAGTTCAGGCAGAGTTTAGTAGCTTTCGAGGTCATTTTAGTTCTGTTGATGCCGAGTCCTTTTCTGGGAGGTGATGAACAGCTGGCACGCCCCTGTGTGGTTCATGTCCCTCCACCTGACCAGCAGGTCACTGCTTAGGGGGTCACCAGGTGGCTGACCTGGCACCAGGGTGGGCATTTCCCTTTGGCCCAGGCAGGGCCACTCACAGCATCTTCACACACAGGAGTGTGGATGCCTGGACCAAACTGGGGGTACAGGTACTTCTGACCCCTGAGGCAGCAGCCCCCCGTGGCCATGGCTGCTGCTGCCAGCAGGGTCATTCTCAGGTGATGCCAAAATGTCACAGTTTGTGCAGTTTACCTCCTACTGTACCTTTGCCTAAGGAGCTCCAAGGAAGCATTGGCCTGTGCCAGCAGAAACCAGTGCCCCGGGCAGGGTCTGTGCTGTGCTGGTGTGCTGGGGCCACGAGTGCTTTGGGAGAGGAGTCGAGGAGTCTGGGAGCGTGGCGGTGCCGCTCTCACCCACACACCAAATGTTTGCTACTTGGCCTTTGCCAATCCAAACTGATCAACAATGTGCCTTTTGGACCGTCCTTATCTCAGCCTTGTCTGTGACACCGGTCCCGCGACAGGTTTGTGCCTATGCAAAGCAGGGTGGTCACAGGGTCTTGGGGACGCGGTGACACTGACTGGGAGAGGTGTCCTGGTCCCCAGTGAGACACGCAGCTGTCGTGCAGAGCCCTGCTGAGCAATGTCCCCGCAGAGGGGAAGCTGGCCTGGCAGGGATGCTCTTGCCTGCAGCAATAGGATGTGTGGCTTGGTTTCTCCAAGGGGGAGAAAAACATCTGAAGACACTCCAAGGAGTACCAGCCCCAAAGGGTGGGGCAGGAGATGAGCTGTGGCAGCAGCTGAAGTGCTGGCTGCTCCCTCCAGAGCCACTGTCTCAGCTCCCACGGGTTTCTCCATGTGGGGCCAGGCTCCTGCCTCCTGCTTGGGCAAAGGGGATGTGTATCCCAAGGCTGGGCAGGCCCCTCCACCACCCACCCTTCCCAGGCATGTCCCCTCCAGCAGCACAGGACTCTGCTGTCACCACTTGCTATTGTGCCTTTTGCTCACCAGCTGGTTCAATTCCAAAGGTCTAACGATGGTGAAAATGATAGTCCAGGGTTTTTTTTCTGGCCATCTCACCCTACATTTCTTCCCCAGCCCCTTTCTCACGTGGTGGTGTGGGATCTCGGCTCTCCCGGCAGCGCTGGGGGGGTTGAGTGCACGGTTCCCACTGGGGTTTGCCTCCCAAAGACATCCTGTGAGTTATTTACTGGAGTCTTTGGTGGACAGGGGTTGGAAGACCCTTGGTTGGTGCAGACCCTGGTTATGTACCATTAGGATTCAAGTTCTACCTTTTTCTTTTTTGAGTTTGCTGCTATGGGTTGGCATGTTCAGCCGGGTGTCAGACAGGCAATTAAAGGTTTGTCACTTGTCATTTTCTAAGGGATTTCCGATGTGGAAAGTCCTGAGGTATTTGTATAGTGTATGGATATTTTCCCCAGGCATAATCTGGTTAAGCATCCTTGTTTTCCATTGGACTGGAAGAGGTGGCTGATTCAGCCATCATCCCGAGAAACTGAGTCTATTTTTATATATATATTTTGTACCAAAAAATACCCAGGAGTACATGGAGGGATGGAGATAGTTTAGGGGTTTGGTTTGTGTTGAGTTTCTGAGCTGCGTGTGAAGGGCTCCAGAGAGAGCCCTTCTCCAGGAGAAAGGTTTTACTGACAGAAATTTGAGATAGGTGAAAACAAACAATTGTTCTTGTAACTTGTGCCAGTCACTGCTCTGATTTGTACATTTTAATTAAAGAGAGAGCCAAATCGGTCCTGTATGACACTTATAATTGCTTTAAACTGCAGCTGTTTGTTTGCTTTTATTTTCTGAGAACAAAAGTCGGGGATGTTATTGCCCTGGGAAAGCAGGAGTGCTAAGGGAGCGGGACCAACTCCCCGTGCAGCATCCTGGCCCCTCCCGGCCCCTCGCTCGCGTTCCTTGTGCAGTTTTCCAGTGTTCCCGGACACTAACGCTAGTGTAGCCCCCCAGCTGTAGGCGGCTGTTAATTTATTTGCAGGAAAACACTAGGAAACGGTTACGTCGGGTGGGAGCGGGGGGTGTATGACTTTTCCACACTTCTTTTTTAGCATATCAATAAATATTTTCTTAAACTTTTCAGCCTCGTGTAGTCACTGCTGCGGGAGAGCTCCCGTCCCCCTCCCTGCCCCCGGCACCGCCTGGGGCCGCTCCCCTCTCCGCGGCACCGTGTTCCCGGCCCGGGATGCGGCGGGGCCCCGGGCTGGGGATGTGCGAGGCTGGAACCGGAGCCGGGGAACCGGAGCAGGGAAACCCCACCGCCTTCCCTCCGGGGGTCCGTGCCGGACGCAGCCCCTCCCGGCCCCGGGCTCCGCTGCGGCTGGAGCTGCCCCTGCACCGCGGGCGGAGCTCAGGTGCCTCTGCCCGCACCCGCGGGCCCGGGACAGGGACCGGGACGGGCCCGGGGCCGCGCCGGGCCGGCCTGGCCTGCGGAGGGCGCTGCGCGGCCGCGGAAGGGCGCGGGCGGCGGCC
>WAAE01008629.1:93065-108685 GCA_013400495.1 Nicator chloris
GCCCGGACCCCCGCGGGCACCGAGCGGGGACCCCCCCGCTCCCACGGGACACTCCCGACGGGACCCCGCCTGCCCTGCGCCCCCCGCCCCGCCCGCTCCCGCTGCCGCCTCGCTGCCCCTGCCCGACCCGGGGCTGCCGCCTCGCCATCTCGCCGCGGGTCTTCCCGTGGACACCGACGGCACTTGGGAGCCCACGGCGCTCCCGAAGTGAGCGGGACCACCGGTCCTCTGTCTCCGCGACGTGGGTCACGGAGGAAGCCGACCGTGCCTGCCCCGCTGGCGGCAGAGCACCCGGCGGGACCGCGGGCTGAGACAGCCGGCGGGACGGGGCGGTCCCGTTGCTCCGCGGAGCAACGTGCGTGGGCAAGGGGGTAACGGGCAGCCGCGGCGCTGCACGGACTGGGGTGACCCCCATCTGAGGCACAAAGACCGAGGGGCTCTGCGGAGGAGGGCAGCCGGGGGGGCAACGCAGGGCGAGGTATTCACAGAAGGCAGCGGCGCCCTTTGCACCGTGCGCGGCGCAGACGGCGGCTTCCGCGCACGCGGGCGCCACCCGTGATGCGCGCACCCACGGCGCGGCAAAGCGNTGGGCCCGGTGGGGCGGGGGACGCGGCCCGGCCCCGCCCGCGCGGAGGCCCCGCCCATCGGCCCCGCCCCGCGGGCCAAGGTAGGCGCTGTATTTAGGCTCATGCCCTTATATGGTGATGAGCGCGGCGCCCCGCGGACGGCGCGCACCATATAAGGCAGCGGTGCCGGGGCCCGGGTGAGCTGGTGAGCGCTGATTGGCCCGCCCGTATCGCAGCAACGGCTCGCGCGGGGGGAGCNCTGGGGTGACCCCCATCTGAGGCACAAAGACCGAGGGGCTCTGCGGAGGAGGGCAGCCGGGGGGGCAACGCAGGGCGAGGTATTCACAGAAGGCAGCGGCGCCCTTTGCACCGTGCGCGGCGCAGACGGCGGCTTCCGCGCACGCGGGCGCCACCCGTGATGCGCGCACCCACGGCGCGGCAAAGCGCCTTCCAGTGTCCAGCCGCCACGGTGCGGACCGGCTGCGGGGGAAGGGTCTCCCGCTCTCCGGTGGGGAAAGGACCACCCCATCTCGGCTCCCACAATCTCATTTTCAGGACATCCCCTCACCCCACAGACACCCGCGAAAACTACCGGCGGGGAGGGAAGCTCCGGCAGCGCAGGCGACAGCCGCGCACCCACGCGTGTCCGCTCCTGCCCTGCGGGCAGGCTCCGGGGGGTCGCCGCCGTGACGGGCGGGGGGCGGCGACACGGTGCGGCGGAACGGGGTCGAGTTTTCGTTGCGGCTTCGCCGCGGAGCCGGTGCGTGGCCATGTCGTGGCCGCACGGTGCCGCGTGCCCACGGCCCGATTATTTTTCTATTTTTTATTTTAAACCGAAAGCAAAACCGGGCACTGCGGGAGCGGCTGCGGGGCTGGTGCTCGTCCGGCGTGTCGGGCTGCGGGGGATGACCGGCCGCCCCTCCGCCTCGCCCCCCTGGGTTCGCAGTCGCCGCTGCCTCGGCGGGCACCGGGCGGGGGCTGCGGGCACGTGCACGGCGCTAGGGGCCGGGCGCGATCGGGGAGGGCTGCCCCGCGCCCCCCGCACGCCGCAGGTGAGGCGACACACCGGGCACCGCGGGCTCTGCTCCGGTCCCGCCGCCCTGCGATACCTCCGACCGTCCCCCGCGCCGCCTGCCCCGGGGCTCCCGGGGGGGGTGGGCGACGGGGAGGGCCGCGCTGCTTCCTCGCCGTCCCCCCCCCCCATGGCAGGATTCAGCGGGCTCCGCCGAGCAGCCATTTTCTGCAGCTGCTTCTCCACCAGAGCTCAGCCGGGCGGCGGGACCGGGCGGCGGCACAGCCCAGGGGACCCCCCGCCCCGCTGCCCTCCGCCGGGACGGGCGCCCCGAGCTCGGGCGGGCGTGGCTGGGGGTGGCCGGCCACGCCGCAGGGCTCGCCGTGACAATCCCACCCTTTCCCCGCCATTTTGTTACCGTGCTGGCGTTTTCCCAAAGCAGAGACAGAGCGGGAGCCTTGGGAACAGGCCCCCGTTGTGCCGGGGCGGACGCCCCCCGCGACCCGTGTCCCCGTTCCCTCCCACCCCCGCCGCGCCGCACCTGGCAGCGGGGCTGGTCCCGGGACGCGCGGCCACCGCCGGCACCTTCCCACCGGGATCGCCTCGCTCCCCTTAGCGCCCCGCGCACGCAGCACCCGAGGGTCGTGCCTGCCCGAGTCCATGCAGGACCCTGTCACGCGTGGCTGGCACCGAGTCCCGGGCCGCTGTCCCCAAGAGGAGGATGCCGGAGCGCGGTCCCTGGCTTCCCTTCCCGATGGACCGGGGACGCGGGGCTGGTCACCGCCTTCCGCCCACTCCATGGGCAGCGCAAGTGCCCTGACGGCCGGGGGCACAGTCCCATCGGGGAGGGTCCGTCGCGGGCCGTGCCGCCCGGCACAGCACCTTTCAGCCTTGCCCGGTCTCGGTGGCGGTCCCGGCTCCCCGCGGGACCAACCCAAGCGCCCTCGCGGGAAACCCGTGGGGACAGTGGTTGGCCCACGCGAGGCCGGGCGCCCCGTCGAGGCTGACGACATGGCCAGACCACCGGGGAGGGTGTCAGGAGAACGGAGGGAGATGGCCGGGACGAACCGCGGGACAGCACTGGTGGCGCGGGGACGGGCGGGCAGGACAGCCAATGCCCCGACGGGGGCCGCCGGTCCCTCCACCCGCGCGGGGTTGATGAGCGCTGGGTTGACACCAAGCACAGAACCCCGCCTGTGCGTGCACGTCCCTCTCCCACAGCTGCATTCCCGGGTCGGGGGAGGCGGTCGGATTTGGCACCGCGGGGGACACCCCGGCGCGGCGGCGACGGATGCCCCGTGCGAGTGGGAGCGGAGCGCGGCGGGGCCGGTGCGTGCCCCGGGCTGGGCCTCCGGAGCCGAGCGGCGGCGGAGGGCGGAGAAGGGAGCGGGGAAGGAGGGGGCTCCTGCAGTGCTGCAATGCAGCGCCGCGCCGAGCCCGCCGGCCCGGCCGCGCTCCGCCGCCCGTCACTGCGGCAATGCGGATGGAAGCCCCGCCCGGGCTGGGCCGAACCGGTCCGGGCATCCCCTGCCTGCTCGGGCCGCGCCCTGCCCCAGACGCGCCGGGCTGCCGGTCTCTCCCGCTTCCTCGGCCCCGTTTCGTTTTCGTCCTGCCCCTGCCGGGACCGCGGGACGTTTCCTCCTGCGGCGGGACGCAGCCGGCTAGTGTCCCCGGGATCGCTGGGCTTGTGTTTGGGGGCTGGGAGGGGCCACCATCCTGCCTCTGGTGCTGAACGCCGGCAGACGCCGCCAGCAGCCACCCTGGTGGCCCCTCCAGCACCCCGGCTTCTCTCTGCAGCTCCCCTCGACGCCGGGACTTGAGAAGCCCCCGGTGCTGCACCGACTCGGGGCTGATCCCTGGTCTCTGCCCTGCTCCATTCCAGCTTTTCCCGGGAGAATCTCCCTCCTCCTCCCCACCTATCCTCCGGGCCCCCCACCGTCTCTGTTTCCCCATCTCCTTCTCCCTGTCCCCGCTAACCACTCTGCAGTCCAGCAACAAACAGAGCTGCGGGGCCCCAGGCGGGCCGGGGGTCCCACCTCGGCTCCGCTTCCCCGCGGCTGCCATCAGACACTCGGAATCGCAGCAGCGCAGCCGCTCGTGGGAGCACCCGGTGAGGGGGAGCCCCGCAGCCGCCTCTCCCCACCCCCGCGAGGTGCCCGTGTGTGGTGATGTGCGGACAGCGCCCTGGAGAAGGGATTGTAAAAGCCACTGATAAAGGCACAAACCCAGCAGGACACGGAGGACCATGAGGTGCATAAAATATCGGGGCTTAAGACTGAGGGGCCACTGTAACCCCCCACCGCCCGCCCTTGTCCCACAGGCTCTGGATCACCCCCCTCTCTGTTCGACTTTCGCCGCAGCAACCTGGGGCTGGATCCAGGAATTCTCTCCCAGCCATGCCAGGAGGTTCTGCCCTCCCACCTGGATGTTTTTTTTTCTGACGCGGTGAAAATGGCACCGCATTCCAGCTCCAGCTCCTGCTGGTGCGGACTCAGCCGCTGGATCCTGCCATGTCTGCATTTACTGGATGAAAGCTCAGCCGAGCCCCTGAATTTCTTCCCTGGGAGAACTTTGCGGGCTGATCAAGATGTCCTTAACCTTCCCTTGGGGAGGCCGGGCACCCCCGCGGCTCATTCCGGGGCTCTCCGCGCCCCCCGCCAGCCCTCCGTCTCTCCCCGACTCCTCTCCAATATTTCAATGTCTCTTCTCAGCTACCGGAGGCTGTTCCACGCAAAGCGGGCTCACCAGTGCCACACACCGAGCAGTACCGCCGCCCCACTCTGCCTTCGGCCCCCTGCACACACGGGGAACCCTGACCGGCGGCGGTGCCGTCCCCGCGCCTGTGGCTGTCCCTGTCCCCTGCCCGCCCAGTGACAGCTCCCGCTGGCACCGGGAGCGGTCCCTGCCGCGGAGGTTTGTGGTTCAACTCCGCGGGCGGTGCTGAACGTGGACGGGGGCAGAGCGATCCCTGACCGCAAACCGGGTGCTGGCAGGGGCCCCGTCCCCCGGGCAGGTTCAGCCTTGGCTCCTCGGCTCCTCCTGCCGTGGTTCCTCTCCGGGAGCAGGGAAACGGGGATATTTCGGGAGCCCTTTGAGAGCTCACCCTGTCCCGGCGGGGGAAGGTCCCGGGACCCCCCAGGGATGGCTGAGCCCCTCAGCCCCGCACCACGCGGCTGCCGGGCTGGTTCTCTGCAACAACCCCCCGCTCATGGCAGCCCCTTCTGTGACTGAGCCCCCCGCAGGACGCGGTCCCAGGCACTCTCCGCAGGTTCCCCGCCCCGTGGAAGTCCAGCTTTCAGCGGACTGTGCTGAGCCCCCGGCTGGCCGCTCGTAGCCCACGGCCACGGGGGTGCTGCTGTTCACGGCCCCTGTGCCGCCCCCCAACTCTGCGTCCCGATGTCCCCGCACTTGGGACGTGGCACCAGCGGCCATTCTCAGTCGCGGGGACCGTGGGCGGAGAGCGGGGGGAGGCACGGGGCAAAGGCAGGAGGAAAGAGAGCGAAGTTAAATTTGACAACCCGAGAGCAGAGAGACAATGCCACGACCGAGACTTATTTGTCACATACTCAAGCATGAGATGGAAGGAATTCCTGTGATAATGCTGGTCCCTGCTCAGCCGCTGCTGCTGAACCACAAATTGCTGCTTGCAGCACAAAATATGGAAATGGAATATATTAGATTAGACGCCTTCTCGTTGGGGCTCTGCTCTAGGAGTTATTTCTAAGTCCGGAGAGTTAAAGCATCTTCAAGCAGCAGAGCATCAAACCCTGAGAAAGTGGGTCTGCTTCAGGTGGCGGAGCTACAAAAAGGAAAAACCTCAGGAAATCGGCTACCGTGGAGCCAGTGAAAGATCTTTCAAAGCAGAGAGAGACACCCAGGGAGGGCTCTTCCCACCTCGGGTTAAAAATGGCTCAGGGTCAGGTTGAGCCCTTAAACTCGAGATAAGACATCGTTCCACCACCAGCCGCTGATGCCCGACCACCGCCGCCCCTTCTCTGCACAACCCACCATGATTCCCCTGGTTTGTCTGTTGCTGGTGTCTTCATGTGCCAAAAGAACACAGGCGGGAGAAGGACAGTGTCACGGCTGGATCCAGTGCACATTCCTGATGCTAAAATGACAGCCTGGCTTGCACCGCACGGCGAATGGGTGGGTGCAGCGGGGACAACGCTTCAGCCTTCATTTTTCAGCCGTGTGGAAATACTAACGTGTGAAAATTAACGTTTCCAAGCATACGCGAATATTACCATTTATTTTGTGTTTTGAGATGCTTCGGTGGCTCCTTGATACCGAACAAACTTCCCCTCCCCTAACCTTGTAATTGGTATTAATAAGAACCTGACGCTCCATTGTTTTTTTTATTTCTTTCAGACAAAATATAAATTATTTCTTCCCGAGCAGCTCCCCGAGCTTGAGGAGCCCGTTCCCCTCAGAGACACCGGCAGTGGGAAGGGGCATCCGCCTCCGGGGTGCAGGAGATGGGGCGGCACCGGCTCAGGGAACCAGAAATTCAGAGGGGGAACCCCCCATACCTCATCTTCTGGAACACCGTGCCCAGTCTATCACGAAGGGCATTTTCAGGGGGTCGGGGCCGTTCTCCCCAACGCCGGGACCGAGGGCTGCCCCCGCCCTGCCGCTCCCCGCGTTCCCGGTGGCGTTTGCCGCCCCTTGCCAGCGCGCCGCCCGGGGACGAGCCCTTCCCGCACGCCGCAGCCCAGCCCGCAGCCCGGCGTGGCCATTTTAGCCCGCGCTCGCCCTCGCCGCCGCCGCAGCCCCGCTCGCCGCCCCTCGCCGCTTCCCCGCTGTCTCCAGCGGCTGCGGGCGGGTCTCGCCCCGGGGCTGGCGTGGCGATGCCCCCGCGGCGTGACACGGTCCCGCGGAACATCCCCGGTCCCACCGGCTGCCCCCGGGCTGAGCGCTCTCCCCCCGCCGCCGCCAGCGGCACCGGGCGGGCGGGGACAGCGGAGCCCTGAATTGCTTTTGCACAGCTCTGGGAGCTGCCCCTGGGCTGCTGAAGCCAAGGGATAACGTGTGACATCTGAGTCGTCCTGATTTTTCTATTCTTGTGTTTCATAAACGAAGTGACACCTTCCCCTGCTGGGCAAAGGGGAAGGGGGCAAACCCGGAATCCCTGAGCCCTTTCCTGGGGCAAGAAATGTTCCTTCTGTGGCTCATTTCACAGCCATTACCAAACACCACCATCCCTCGTCCTGTACCTCCCAGACTCATCCCTACTGAGGACAAAGATGAAGCACCCAGGGGCTTCCCAATTCTCAAACCAGAACACGAAAAATTCCCAACCAGAATTCTTTCCTCAGCCTAGTCTTCATATCCAAATCAAATACATGTTTGTTAAAGCTTCCATCAGCTCAGACCCTCCATCCAGGCTTCTGTTAATGCATTTTCTAACAATACCCAAGTCTTCGCCCTGGCTGCTACAGCACAACAGCAACACCTCTGAAAGATTGAGGTTATCTCCTTTCTCACCTCCAACTAAGACCTTCTGACTGAAGCACTTCTATGCTATGGAAGCTGTGTCCACGTTCAGGCCATGGCAATGCACAAACACCGTGGAACACTGGAGTGTGGCCGTGCCCCACGTCCCAGGAGCTCCCTGGGACAGAGCCTGCAGCACTGGCAAAGCTCAGCCTCGGTGGCTTGGCTGGGTCACTTCCTGTCCCCTCACCTGGTGCTGTTTCTTGTGAAAGGGTGCTGGTGTTTGACAGGGCTCTTGGAGGGTTTGGGGACCCTGGAGGGCTTGGAAATCCTGGAGGGTTTGGCAGTGGGTGATCAGATTTCCTGCTCTCCCCCCTGGGAGCCCAGGGCCCGCTGCCGGCAGGGTCGCCCGGGGCCGGCACAGCCCGGCATGCCCCAGCCCCAGCTCCGGGATCCAGGGTGCTTCCTGCTGTGTCACACAGCATGTTTTATATGCCTGCTCCTTCGATAAAAATAAATCTTCGTGTTTGCAGTTTGCTTTAAACTACATCAAGGTGTCAGCGGAACTGACGGCTCCTCTGAGAAACGACCTCAGGAGGTGCTGGCAAATGGCTCTCGGGTGAACCTGGGATCTCACCCTGCAACGGGAGGCACCAGCGGCTTCCAGCCCCCAGGGAGGAGTCCTCGGCCACCCTCAGCCCTGCCAGGGCCTGGCCCAAACTTCCATCATTGCAGAGACCCTCATTTCTCTCCCGTTTGCACCCAAAGATCTGTCATGCAGTGACACCCCTCCAGTCTCCTCGGGGCTCTGCACGCTGGCACAGATCCAGGGATGGCTCCCGTGAGCAGCTGCACCACTGGCCCCTCTTCCCTTCCCAATCTCCATTCCAACCCACCACCAACCTCTTCTCCTTCCCTGGCAGGCTGCACACACCTGACCACAGCCACCTTGGCCCCTCTCTCAAGTCCCCCATCTTGTCCCCCTCTCCTGTCACTCCCTGCAGCAACCAAGGGGGTCCCTACTCGGGGGTGCAGTGAGGGGCCCCCGGGAGCTCAGCCTCCATCTCCACCAACCCCTTGCTCACATGACAGCTCTTCCTTGCTGCTGCCTGAGGCTGGGCCATGCCACAGACCACGGCTAAGCCAGACACTGCTGCCCTGGCCACCTCCTGAACGTGTGAGATGCTTCAATTTGCCTGTAAGGGGATCCTCCCCAGCTCAGGGTGCAGGCAGGAGCTTTCCCAGGCACAGGGGATCATCAAGACCCACTCCACAAGGCTCTGGAAGCACCTGGAGATGGTCTGGGCTGTGCTGGCCCTGTGCAGCTGCCTTCCTCTTCTGGTGCAAATGTAAACAGAGCTGTGTCCTTGTGGCTGTCTCTGACAGATCTCACATGAATCTGGGCTGAGTCCAAATGATCTTATCTGTGGAAAAGACTGAGGATTTCCTACTACCAGGCTTTTCTGACTGCTCAAGTTCAGGGGCAGAGGGAATTCAGGGCTGGGGCTGAAGTGGGGAAGCTGCCTCTCCATCCCCTCTCCATCCCCTCTCCATCCCCTCTCCATCCCTTCTCCATCCCTTCTCTATCCCCTCTCCATCCCCTCTCCATCCCCTCTCCATCCCCTTGCCAGTTGTCCCAGTTCAGTGAGAGGGCTGCACTTCCCACAGCTGCTCTCCCACACAGAGGGAGACCAACCCCACCAAAACCCAGTAAACCCCCTCAGTGGCTGCTGGATCAGCCCCACAGATCCAGTTTTAGGTTAAATGGTTTCTAGCAGCTGACACGTGTATGGCTGTGCTCAAGGGGACAGGCCTAGGAAAACATAACCCAGGTAGTGGCCTTCCCTCCCAAAATGTGGCCACGAATGCTTTACCTTGTTGCTGACTCCTCCAGTGGCTGAGATCACCACATTCAGCAAAGTCACACCTGACAGTGCACAGCAAAATGAGAGAAGAATGGGAAAATAAAGGAAAAATCTCACAAAATGCACACGACGGGCGCCTGGAGGAGCTGCCCCCATTCACGTTTGAGCAAAAGCACTGAGGGCCCCAACTTCCAGGCAAATCTTCCCACTGCATTTACCCACCTCCACCTCCTGCCCTTCTTGAGAAGCTCCTCTCCCATTCCCAACCTGGACCTGCAGTCTGGACTCATTCTCAGACTGGACCTCCCAGTTCCCACAAGACTCTTTCTCTCTCTGATTAAAACACATTGGCTCTGTGCTTTGTGTTTAATGACCATCCTTCTTCATTACAGCATCCTCACACCACAGAGGGAGCCCTCCCACCCAGCCCCGGGGCCCACATTGCCGCTGTGCCATGGTCCTTGCCTGGGGATGGTGTTTCCATCACTTTCCGTGGAGCAGGGATGGCCCTGAGCCCTCCTGAAGCCACACAGGGCCAGGGCAGCTGGTGATGGAGCTGGATCCCAGTGCTGGAGCTGACACTGGTACCACCGTGGGGAGGGGAGGACCTGAAGGGATCAGCACAGAGCTGCAGCCCCTCCTCTGTGCACGGCCGTGGATCCATCAGGCCCTTTCAGAAGGGCTCAAAGACGAACACAAATTCCCCTTTTACATCAGCAAATGTTTGTCTGGAATAAATCCAAACCAAGCAGAGGTTAACACATTCCTGGGAAATACATGAAATGCAGCACGCCCCAGTCTTCCTAATGGAGCGTGGTGACGCTGCATCTCGCCCTGGATCACTCTGATAACCACTGGAAGTCACCGTGGACTCCACGTTCATTTGCTCAGTAACAGGCATTTAGGTTTGATGCATTTACTAGGGAAAGAGAGTGGCAGGAATAAGTAATTCATATCCAAACACTTCATCTCTCCCAGCCAACCCGCCCAGCAAGGGAAGGGCGCAGCTTTTAAGCCAGTAACTACTTATCACACCTTTCACAGCACAGGAAGCTGCTGGAGTTGTGATAAACATGATCAAACTATTAAAGTAAGAAATATCTGGCCGTGTGGTTTCCGGGAAATGGTGCCTCAAACCAACCAGGGCTGCTGCCGGCACAGACGGTGCTTCAGGGGCTCCTGCAGCCCTGGGGGTGGTGGGTGCAGGGGGGGAGCTCAGGAACACACGCTCAGAGGGACAGTGTTTCCTTAAAAACTGCCAACACAACACCCTCCATTTTCAGAAATGCTAATGAGCTGAGCTAACTGCAAACCTGCAGCAGTTATGAATTGCCCAGAGCCTCGCACACCTACAGCCCAGGGAAGGGAGCTGCCGAGCCGGCTGGCGGCAGCAGCGATGCCCAGGCTCTGGCCCGGAGCCTGCCAGCCCACGTTCAAAGACACAACCTGCTATTTGTGAGAAACCTCTTTGGTTTCATCCACCTTTGTCTGGCTAAAGAGCCAGTTGTGCCCTGGCAGCCGCCCTGCCCCGGAGCCGTGGCCCGGCCCCGCTCCTGCACTGGCTCCCGTAGCTGTCTGTTGAGCTGCACTTCCCCTTTCATAAATCCCTTTTTGCATTCTGAGCATGCGTCTCCTCTTCCATGCCATTTTTGTTTTCAGATAACCATTAGCTTAATTAATCAAGGGAAATGCATCATTTCTGATGGTATGTTCTGATAGGGAAGCCTGGGATGGCAGGGAGTCGCTTCCCACCAACCCATCCCTGGGCACCCCCCGGTGCAGAATGGGGTTCAGCAGCACCTGCCCCGACACCACTTCTCCAGCACCCTCAGCACATCACCCACAGAGCTCTGGTGACACGCAGCGTTGATTAAAAACCTCTTAACATTCCGCACGGCTCTCAGGCAAAGGTTGATTTTAATCAGAGTTCACCATTTCCACTTGGGTGGAAATACCTCGGGTGCACAAACCACCAGCTTTGGGGCGTCTGGGCAGGCAGGAGAACACCCCAGCACTGAACATCACCCAAGTGTCCTTTGGCTTTGGAGCATCAACCAAAACCAGGGCAGAACCGAGCTGTCAGCACTGGCCCTGCCCATGGAGCCACCTCCCAGCAGCCGTTCCCACCACAACCTGAGCTACCCCAGAGCAGAACCTGCATCTGCCACAATGGTGTCCACAGGCACTGTCCCACCTGGGTACAAGCCTCTCCAGCTGTTCCAGCTGGGAAAACGCCATCCACACACCCAGCACTTACTTTTCTGCCAATTTAACCCAAACTGCAGTGGAAAAGTGCTCCAGCTCTGGCATAACTGCTGCAGGCAAGACCTGGGCTGAGTGGCCCAGGCAGGGGTTCCCACACCTGGCTGGGTCTGTCCCAGCTTCCCACAGACACCACACGACCCTCAGATTTACAAAGGAACAATTACCAAGATGAGTTTGGAATTCATGTAAATGAAATGACACCTGGGAAGCCCAGGGGGGCCAGAAGTGGGCAACACAAGATGGGGGGGTTATTTGTGCTGTGCACTGCCACATGCCTGGACAGAGACACTGTGACAGCAGGACACAGGCCACCCCTCACCCCATGGCTCAGGTAGCTCAGGTATCACTGCAGGCTCTACCTCACCCAAACCAACTCCATTTGCTTCTCACAAGTTCATGGCTCTGGTCCACCCACACCAAGAATGCCATCAACAATATTTCAACCGGGATCTTTGCTGGAGGAGACATCGACTTTGACCAAAAGCCCAAGAGGAGACAGGCTGGCACCAGAGCCAGTTTTGCTGGCAGCAGAGCCAGTTTTGCCAGCACCAAGTTTGGAGGGTGGCACTGCCCAGGCACTCAGCTCAGTTTGGGGAGGTGACAGGGGGGCACTGGGGGGAACAGACTGAGCACCATATCTCAGCCACCAGGCCGTAAGCCCTCTTGCAAAGAGCTAGCCCTGCATTGTATTTCCAGTAGTCTCCAGCAATTATTAATCTTGTTCACAGACAGTTGCAGCTTTCTTGGTGGAATTTGGACCATCTTCCTTTCTGGAGACATTCAACCTCTTATCTAACTGTGATGACACTGCTGGGATGCCAACACTGTCACCCAGCACTGCTCCACCTTCCCAGCCCGTGCTCTCCCAGCCTTCTCAGGTTCCCATCACAGAGCTCCCCCAGCCCTGCCTCGGCACGGCGGGAGGGAAGCACCACACCACGGGCTCCTGTGGCCTCGACACAGGGTGCCCTCAGCACTGTGGGCACAACCTCTCGGGGTGAAAACTGAATTCTGTTCAAAACGCTGCACCTCGGAGCAAATTTTTTACCTTGCAGGTCCCGGCCCTGGGGCAGCCCAGCTGCAGGCTGCCCACACAGGGACCTGCCGCCCCTAATGCTGTAACAAATGCACTCCAGATCCCGGTAGTTTTTGTAAAGGTTTATAGTCCTTTGCCATGATTGCATGATACATTTCTTCCCCTGTGGCACAGCCCTCAGACCAGGATGTGCCGCTGGCAGCTCGCAGCAGCTGGGCTTTGCACTCCGATCTACACTAGCTGCAGAACATCAAATGCACTTTCAACATCTCCATTTAATATTTACATTCAAGCAATTAATAATTGGAAGCTTATAGTTTAGACATTTCTAATAGCAGCAATTTCTATAATAGCTCGTTTAGCTTTAGATAACGATTTTTTTTGCACATAGAAACACCACATGTGTACAGTATCAAAAAATATATACGGGATGGTCCTGGGGTCGTGGGGAGGGCAAGGGACCAAGACTAACAAAGGCTCAATGGTTAAAAAGGAGAACAGAAAATAGTCGTTTGATATAGTTTATAAGGTGATCTAGGGACTCCATAAATCTAGGCTTTATATTTCATTATATAAATACCTACAAATAAATATATTAGCGTGGCCAGGGAGCGACCAGCTTTCAGCTCGAACAATACATTTCAATAACACCACGTACAAACGGGAGCAAGAATCACTTGACAAGTTAGCACTGTTAAAATATAATACTATAACTCTGAGTAACTGGCGGGTCCCATCCTTGTGTGTCCCACTGCCTGCAGGTCCTGGAGCAGCCCCCAGCTGCGGGGCGGGAGCAGCGGCGAGGTCACCCCACGTGGCAGGGATGGCCACCGTGCCTGGCCCTGTCCCGGCGTCCCCTCGCTGGAGAGGGCGGGCTCGGCCGCCGCGGCGCGGGCAGGGGCACGTGGGCTCCGGGGAAGGGGCACCAGTACCTTGGAGGGAGGCTGGGGCGCCGGCGGCCCCGGGATGGGCGGGCAGCTCCCACGGGGAGCGGCTGCCACCCCACCTCACACCGTCACGTACTCCTTGAAGGTCACAGTCAGGCAGTTTGCGGTCACATCTGTGATAATTATATTCCCAAAGAAGGGCTTGAATTCCTGCAGGGACTCGGCCTCCTCCTCTTCCTCCTCCTCTGCGGCCTCCTGGGGCTGCGGAGGCTCCGGGGCCGGTTTCTCAGCCGGCGGTGGCGGCGGCAGCTCCGGCTTCACCTGCGCCAGGGCCAGCTCACCCTCCGCCCGCGGCTTCACGCAGCGCAAGTCTATGGGCTCGTCCAGGTCCGAATCCAGCAGGATGACCTCCGGCTGGGCGGGCGGCTCCGGCCGCTCGGGGGCCGGGGGGCCGAGGCAGGTGGGGGCACTGATGCTGCGGGAGGTCAGGCGCTTCTTGCCCGGCTCCCGCTCCGCGTGCGGCTCCGACAGGCAGCGCTTGCGCGAGCTGGCGCTGGACAGGTTCAGTCCCATGGAGGAAGGGCTGTGCTCGCACACGGGACTCAGGGACCAGGGCACAAGGTCCGGCTTGGTCGTGAGCTGCAAGGGCTGCTCCGCCGGAGGAAGGGGCAGCTCCTTGGCCAAGGGAGTCTTTTGGGGACCTTCCTCCGGCTCTGCAGGGGGCTGCCGGCTCTCGCCCTCTGCTTTACTCAGGGCGTTGCTGCCCACCACCCTGTCCTCCCCTGGCTTCCTCCAAGCCTCTACCTTCTCCTCCCCACCCTTCTTAGGAGTCCTCTCCTCTGCAGCCCGCTTCCGGGGAGGCTCCCCAGACTTGATCTTCACCGCCTGCATGCCGTTCTCCATGTACTTGCTCATCACAATCACAATGCGCCCATTCTTGTTTTTGTTCTTGACGATCTTCATCTTTCCCCCAAGGCCATTGCTGGTCACCCTGTCCCGGGAGGGCGGCCCGGTACCACTGGACAGGTTCTTCTCAGCTCCATTTTTGCTCTCTGCTGTGAGGTTCTTGACTGGGCCCAGCAAGTTTTTGGCCGGGCCGTGAGCCCACTTGTCTGGGTGGGCGACCAGGGGGGCCTTGTTACTGTCCAAGCAGGCCTGGCCCTGCGGCTCCTTGCTGCTGGGCTGGTAATGGGGCTCGTACATCTTGGGGTCCGGCTGGTAGTGGTGGTGCTTCTTGCTGTTCAGCTGGTAGTAATACTTCCCTTTGCTGTGGGACTGGTGCTTCATGCTGCTCTCCTTGCCATTGGGCTGGTACTGGTGGTGCTTCTTGCTGTTGAGTTCATACTGGTGCTGCTGGCTCTTGCCAGAGGAGCCGAGGTCCAGCTTGGGCCTGGTGTCCACGGCCGGGTCCTGCAGCCCCGTGAGGATGTTTGAGCGGCGGGCAAAGGAGGGAAGCTGCAAAGCAAAACCAAAAGCTGCGGTCAGACGGGGCAGGAGAACCGGGTGCCGGAGCCCCGGCAGGTGCCCGAGGCTCCGGAGGAACCCCCGCCCCTCCAGCAGCTCTCCTTACAGGATGCTGCATCCTGGGGCACCGCGTCCTCTAGCAGGCGGCCCCAGCCCACTCCAACTTAGAGGCTGTGCATTGCTCCAGATTAATGAAGCAATGAAAAGAAGAAAAGCCCCCTTCAATCAGCTGTCTGGGAACGGGGGCCGAGCGGGACGGCCGCTGCCGAGCCCGCGAGCAGCCTGCTAATGCCAGCCGGGCACGGGCACAGCGGGTCTGCCCGGCGGCCCAGAGGGGAGGGGAGGGGGCTGGGGCACCCGCGGAGCTCGGCGCTGGGGGGGGCGCCCGGGCTGCGCGCAGGCTCCTCGGCATGATGAAACCCGCTGCAAGCGGCTCCCCGGGGACGGCCCGCGGCAAAGAGCGCGGGGGTGCGGGGCTGGGCGCCCGCGCGTTACCTGCACGACCAGCGGCTTTGGCTTGGGCCCCCGCTTGCGGTATCCCATCAGCTGCTCCTGCCGCTCCCTGCGGGAACACAGCGTCACGGTGAGCCCCAGGGCAGCACACGCACCCCCGGCGCCGCCACCCCGCGCGGCAGCTCCCGCAGTGGCGGTGACCCTACGCGGGCGCGGGGAGGGGACGGGGACCCGCAGGTGGCAGCGGGCCGGGGGCACGGGCGTCCCGTGGAAGCAGCAGGCGCCTTCCCCGCTGTTGCCTCCCCGCTGCGGAGAGGGGCTGAAGTTCACAGTTTGCGCCAAAACACTCCAGGAAATAAATGCGCGGAAAGAGGAAAAAAAAAAAATTAAAAAGGCTTAAAAAAAAAGGCCAAAAAAAAAAAAAAAAAAAAAGCCGAAACCCGTCCAAGCGCAGCAGCAGCAGCAGCGCCGCCTTCTCGACTCGCGGCATCGAATCCCGGGAAGAAGGAGCGCGAGGCGCGGCGTGGGGGGGGCGCGGCGCGGGGGGAGCGCGGCGTGGGGGACCTTGACCCGGAGGTGTCGCCCGGTGGCCCCGCACCGCCCGCCCCGCGAGGACCGCGCCCCCGGCCCGGCCCG
>WAAE01008629.1:110071-145305 GCA_013400495.1 Nicator chloris
CAGCGGCGGCGGCAGCGGGCCCGGGCCCGGGGCAGGTGGCGGCGCTTTCCCCGCCCGGTGCCGGAAGCCGCGCTCGGCGCCGGGGCCGCTCGGGGAGCCCGGTGCGGGCGGCTCCGCGCACTGGCTGCTCATGGAGCGGGGCCGGAGAGGAGGCTGCAGCACTCTCGTGTCCGCGGCTGCCGGCGGGGCCACCCGGCCGCTCCGCGCGCTGCTCCGGGAAACGTGGCGGTGCCGGGGCGGGAGGCACCTTCCGCCGGCCAGGTGGAGCGGGGCCGGACACCGTCCCGGTGTGAGCCTCTTGCAGCCCCCGCCGTGCGGGCCGGCAGCTCCGGGCCTCCCGCCGCCGCTACGGGACCGCCCCGGGCACCGCACCCCAGGGCAGGACGGCGGGGCCGCGGGCACGCGTGGGGTGATACCCGGGGCGGCGAGGAGCCCTCGACCCCTCCCGGGGGCTGGGCTCCTGGGCTCGGTCCGCGCAGGTGCCCGGCTGTGTCCCCGGGCCGGCTTCCCGGGGGAACCGGAGCCTCCGCGCCCGCTGACAACGGGGCCGACCCTGGAGCTGGCTTGGGGTCTTGGTGCCACCGTCCCGCTTTTGCCCCCGGGCTCTGCCGGGCCGTGGCGTCCCGGCGGCCCTCGGGTGGGGCCATCGGTCCCCGCGGGGCCGGGCCGCCCGTGGGGTTCCCGGCAACTTTCTGCGGGAGCGGCGGGGCTGAGCTCGAACGGCACCGGGGCCGCTTTGCCGGGGTCGGGCAGCACCCCCGTCCCCCAGGACGTTCCTCGTTCCCCCGGGTCGGTCCCGTGGCCCCGGGCAGCAGCAGCCCGCGCCCTCGGGGGCCCTGCCCGGCCCGGAGGCACCGGAGGGGGGACACACCGGGGGGCACCGCTGAATGTCACCGCGCCGCAGCCCCTAACAAAGACGCAGCCGCCGCGATCGCAGAGCCGAGCCAATAAAAAGCAAACTGATATTACAATTTTGATTTCCCTGGAGGGCCGAAGGGGCTTAATGTAAGAATTATTATCCATTGTGAACAGCAGCCCAAGGAAAACACACACAGGAAGATTTAATTTTTTTTTTTTTTAACTTAGCGGTTTTCCTAAGAAACATACATTCATTGAAATTTATGCCAGCGGAGTTTGTTAACCCTCCCCTTTGACATTTCCAGCTTCTCCTGTTGCCAGAGGAGACAAACCGCTAATGCTCGCAATAAAACTAAATGCCCAGGGACGAGCACGGTTTGGTGCGATTCCTCCCCAGCCTGGGTAAGCTGCGGAGCACATCCAGCTCCGGATCCCGCCCGGCTGGGAAAGCTCTGCTCTTCCCAGGACACGGTCGGGAATAGGCGATCAGGAGGGCAGAGTTTGGCTGGCTGCATATATATATATATATATATATGTGTATCTATATATATATATATATATATAGACACAAAATATAAATTAAAAAAAATTTAAACGTGTGATCAGACATCCTTGGCATCTTTTAGAACCTGCCTCAGGAGCAATACAAGAGGCTGTTGATGAAATATAATACATCTATATATATATAAAAAGTGAAACAACACTGAAAACCAATATTAAAAGCATTTTAATCACTGCCTGGCCCCTGGCTCCCATGGCTCAGCAGCAGCTCCCGTCCTTCGGGTTCCTGTAGGATCTTCATCTGCTTTCTGTTACGGGGCTGATTGCACATGATTCACAATAATGACGGTAATGGTGGTGATTTTCTGTCTCTTACCTTGCTCAGGCAGCAGCAGTTCATGAACTGATACATCTTTCTCTTTGTCAGGCCCAAAGAGGACACCTTATTTGAACCACATAAGACAGCCTAAATAAGGAAAGTGGGAAGCATTTCCAACTGTTGCCTCTTCCTGACTGGCTGGGGCATTTCACAGGGATGAGACAAGGAAAAGGGTTTCCAACCAAAAGGAACAGGAGCCAAGTGCTGCCTTTAAAGCCAAGGGAACAGTGGGGTGGCCCCGGGCAGTTCTTTGCTGGTTTGCTCGTGGATCAGGCAGGTACGAGGCACAGACACACATTCCTCCCCTTCACCAAACACCTGGCCAAAAATTCAGATTCCTCTTTCTCTGCAGAGCATCAGCAATAGGTGCTGCTGCTCCCAGCAAGAGGACTCTGTCCCAGGGCTCCAGCCCCCTGTGTGCCTGATCCTGAGGTGGGGCTGCTGGGGGGCAACCTCCAACAGCCAGAGACAGATGGGCTTCCTGCGGGTGCTAGGAACCATACCAAGGTAATTGCCCCTCAAATACTTGCTGGCCATGTTCCCTCCGTGTACCCAGAGCTGATGTCTGTCTGTGTTTATTCTTTTCATCATTATTTATCAAGTCCTTACCCCGGAGCCAGAGCCAGCTCCGTGGCAGTGCCTTGCTTGGGGTGGGTGCTGCCCCTCCAGAAGAAGATGCTCCTCTTCCCCTGGCCCCTGGCTGCAGCTCCTGCAGCCCCGCTCTGTGTTTGCCATCAAGCAGCACTGATTACACATGCCATCATTTCTGATGTTGCTCATTAGTCTGTATCATTATTAGCAATTCAAACCAGTAATTCTTTTCCAGCTGTAATCCTCCAGCTCGGCCGAGGCTACAGTTTGGGTGCTCACCTTTTCCTCCTCTCTGCACCAGCAAGGCTGGTGGTTCCTACTCAGCCTGCAAAGCCAGGAGCACGCCGGGCTGAGCACCAAATAATAACAGAAAGTTAATTCATGAATAGTTACAGCGTTTCCTTCAAGGCCACTCTCACAAGGGGCCAGGCACCGACTTTGCCATGTCCTTGGAGCAGGGGGGAGGGCACTGGCCCCATTCATCTCTACCTGGCCGCCTGCAGCCTTGGCCAGCTGGGCTCCAGGATTTGCCCTTCTGCTTTTGTCACCTCTGGCTTGCATTGGAAGTTGTGGCCGGTCTGAAAAACGGATTATGACACAGCCCTTGCTGAGGTCAACACCGTGCCGGAGAAAGACAAGAGAAGGATGAGTAGGTAGGCTTGGAAAAAGAGACAACAAAAAAAGCAAACCCACAAAAACCTAAACCCAGCCACCCAATCAATAGGATGCCATGAAGTACGATGTGAACAATGAAACCCTGTTCCAGGTTGCCAAGGCAAATCTGTCAATAGAGTATTGAACAAGCAAATCTGACTTGCAATTATTGTCTCCTTCTAAATACAGGCTGCCCCTCTGCCTTGCAGCTCAGCCCCAGTGCTGCTGTGGGGAAGCTCAATGATTGCTGGTTCAAAATGGTGAGGGAAGAGTCAAGTCTGGCAGCTGGGCTGGAATTTACTCCAACACATGCGATAAAACCCCCGGAGCATCCCCACCACTTTCACTGCAGCAGCTGAAGTGACACGTGCCCTGCCCCCAGTGTAACAGGCAGCAGCAAAAAACCCTTTGGAAAACTGTTCACCCTTTAAAGCCTTCAGGAAAACATCCAGTGCCACAAAGCACACACGGGTGTCCTCAGACACCAAGTGCCCAGCGTTTTGTAATGCTCAGGAAAGCACCCAGAAGAGCTTGAGCACTTGAGGCTGGGGCTGTCAGTGTGGTGGCCTTAAAATCCAGCACAGCAGCAAGGTCTGGAGCTGCCACCACCCACCCAGAGGCAGCAGCAGTGGGAAAATCCAGAGGCAAAACCACCCTGAACTGGGTCATCACGTGGAAATTTAAATGGCTTCACAAGTGCATCGCTGCTGCTGCTGCTGCTGCTGCTGCTGCTGCTGCTGCTGCTGGTGCACATGGGGCCGCGTTAGGTGAATGCTTTCTTCTGGTGCTGCTTCCAGGGTGAGCCAGAGGAGGTTGTGAGCAGAATCCTCAGGAAGGAGACTCTTCCAGGAGCACACGGTGTGCTTCCACAGCAGATTAACACAGCACAGTGGAGCAGTTTCTGTGCAGCTGATGGAGGGGCTGAGGCGCAGCGGGCACAGGGCAGGGTTACCCAGCGCAGCTGATTTGGGAGCCTGGCTGGGCTCCCCTCACCACTGGAGCTCACCATGAATGAGGCAGCCCCAGAGGAAGGGGAGACAGCACAGCAGAGCTGCAGCCAGCACAGGCAGGGAGGGCAGCACTCCGGAGCAGGTTCCCAGGATGCTCCATCCCTCGGGCACTGGGCTGGGAATAACCCCCCTTCCCCAGGGCTCCTTTCTGCTGTGCCTTCCCCCCACATCCTCAAGCATGGGTGCCAGTGAGGGAGCCTCAGAGACCATCTGTCTTTAATCTTCTTAGAGCCAGGCAAGTCGGGAGAAATTCAGAGGAAAGAGGCACTGAAGTCCCTCTGTCCCCGGCTGTGACAGCACAGGGCTCTCAGCACGCAGCCGGTGGGAGCAGGTCCTGCCTGCCCCACATCCTCGGAGCAATGCAAGCTGCCTGAGACACCAGGCAGAGAGCACCGGGAAGCACTCCCACCCCCCGGAGCAGAGGGAGACGGGAACCCCCTCCCCACACACTGATACCACTGATACCCGTCCTCAAGGACGTCCTGCCCTGCACCTTCCTCGCCATCCCCCTCAGATCCAAGCAGCCCTGGAGAGCTCTGTCCTTGGAGCTCTTCCCCCTCTTATCGCTTAAGCCGCTGATGTTCCTCGGCAGCTGAGGGTAATTATGGGATTTTCTCCACCGGAGCTGGGTCTGTGCGTGTGTCCCCGGCACGGCTGCGCCCAGCAGCGCCGGCACCCGGGAAACTCCTCAGGTGCCCAGCCGGGGCAGGGATGGCCCCAGGCCACTCCTCCCGTGAGCCTGCCGGCACTCGGTGCCACTCCTCCCTCTTGGGCAGGAGCTCGGCTGAGCCCGGGAGAAGAGGCTTCACTTCAGCCGGGCGCAGCATCCCCGGCCCCGCGGCGCTGCAGCCCGGCTGCCTCATCTCACACACGGCTTCTTCTGTCTCCCAGCCACGCAAGCAAAGCTTCCTGGGATGGAGAAGCATCCACAAGGCCTTCCCTGGCTGCAGGGGAAACTGGGCTGCTCATGCCAAGCTATTTAAACACAGAGATTGATTGATTGATTGATTTGCTAAGATTACAGCAGAGGGCCGTTGCAAGCCTCTCATGCTGGGGCCTGTGGGTACCGTGAGCTTTCCTGGCTGTGCTCTGTTCCCACAGCTGTTTGTGGAGCACCTGGCACTGCCAGGGCTGGGACCAGCTCCTGTGGCAGAGCAGTTTGAGGCCGTGTCGTGCTGATCTGAAGTGCCACCCTGGCCTCCCCTCCCTGGGCAGAGTGACGATGAGCGCGGTGATCACCCGCAGACAGAGCTGATAATTCCTGCTCGGGGCTGGGGCCGCCCGGGAGCTGTGGCAAGAGCAGCAGCAGGGCCTTGTCAGCACATGTCGTGCCTCGTGGCCCGGGCATGGCACGGCAGAGCTGGCATGTGGACAAATCACCAGCGGAGCCGGGCCCGGGGCTGAGCTGCTGCGGGCACTGGAGGTGCTGCCCTGGGGACAGGGACCCTCGGGGCTGGGGGCTGTGAGACCCCCAGGGCCCATGCCCAGGGAGGTGGGGTCCTGGCTGGTGGCACCACGGGCTGTGGCTCCTGCAGAGCAGCCGGGGTTGGTGCTGGGCTGTGCTCTGGGGGGCTGTGGGGGGCTGTGAGCTGGGCTCTGTCCCTGCGTGAATGGCTGGGAGCTGCTGGCTTGGATTGGGCAGCTTTGCTATGGACGGACAGACTGTGCAGCCCCAGCCCAGCCGGGTGCTGCTGCACGGGAAGGAGAGCCCCGGGCCCTGCCCTGCTCGCACTGCTGCTGTCCCCCGGCCACCAAAGGCATCCTCCGGCAGAGCCCGGTCTCTGCAGGGCTCCCGCCCGAGCCCCGCTGCCGTGCAGGGCGCTGGCGGGAGGGAGGGAGGGAGGGAGAGGGAGGAAGCGTGCTCGGCTCTGCGGTCAGGCAGTTTCCACCCCTGCACCTGAGCCGAGGCGGCGGCACAGCTCCTCGCAGCCCTTGCCTCCGGCTTCCTGCCCACGCCCCGGCAGGTTCTGCTGAGCCCTGACTGCAAGGCAACTTCACCAGCCCACGGGCTGCCCTGGCCCTTCATCCCCTCAGAGGATTAAACCAAGTATTTATGTTTTCAAAGGTTTCAGGAAGGTTTCCTGGCCACGCTGTCCGCCCACCACGTGTTGCACTGTCACTGGATCTCCGTGCTCCAAAGCTGCTTAGTCCGACCCAAGTGGAACTGCACTAAACCCCTCAGGAGATGATGCTTTGCCCGGGGGAAGGAAGGTGTTGGTCTCTGCAGGGCAGAGCCTTGATCCAAGGTGCTCTGGGGGCTGCTCCATGGCCCTGCTCCTGCTGATCTGCGGGGCTGGGGCACTGATTCTGTGATTTGGGTGATTCAGCACCCGCACCCAGCACAGGCCCCTCTGCCGCTGCAGAAAGCTCAGCCTTGGGCCTGGAAGACGTTTTCATGGCCTATGAATTCCTGAAACCCAAGGGCTGATGGTGTGTGAGCCCCTTGCACGCGTGTTGGACGGGGCAGAGCAGGCCCTGGGCTCGGGCCGAGCGCTGCTCTGCTCACACCAGGTTTGTGAGCCTGGGAACAGCCACAGAGGTGCTGAGTGAGCACAACTGGGAGACACAACTGGGAGCTGACTGGTTAGACTGGCTCCTCCAACCTCTGCCCTTCCTTGGACTGCCTGGATTTGGTTACATAGAGCCAACTATTTGGTAAAGGACTCAAAGGCTGGCGGGATCCTGCACTGCTCCTCCCTGGCACAGTGGTCCCATCCCATGGTGACCTTGTCCTGGGCTCTGTGGGTGTCTGTGCCTGACCCTCAGATGCTTCCTCACGCTGAATGTTCAGGTGAAGGCATTGCAGCAAGGACTGCAATTCACCCATGGGAGTTGGATAGTGAGCAGGGCCGGGGGCTGTTCCTTGGAAAGCTGCAGCCCGTCTTCCTTTTCACTTCCCCTTCTCTCAGGCGACTGCGTGTGCCCTGGGCAGCTATTTTTAGGCTGCTGCTCGCTGTCTGCTTTCCCCCGGGGATGCTGAGCAGGTTCTGGGAACTCCAGCTGTCTCTTGGGCAGCATGAGAGATGCTGTGCTTCCTGAGCTTGCTCCTTCACTCCCCAGCACATGGCCTGGCTCTGCCACTCCCCTGCAGCCGCCCTGGCACTGGGCACGAGGCTGAGATGCCCATCCTGGGAGCACTGGCACTGCTGAGGGCTGGGGGGGCTCTCCTGTGCCGGGGTGATGCTGATGCTCTGCCCAGGCAGCCAGGATTGCAGGGCAGTGCTGATTCATGGGGCTCTGTCATTACAGTCACCACAGCTGTCCTGAGCCCTGAGGATTTACTGCCCACAGCCAGGAAATATGGCACGGGCAGTCTTGTGTTCCTCACGCTGGAGGGGACATCAGCAGCCCTGGTGTAACCCAGGCTGTCTCAGACTCCCTTGCCCAGTCACCCCATTCCTGCTCCTGCCCCCTTTTCTGCCCCTATATCCACTTTCCCGGGCCCAGCACAGTCAGCCCCAGCCATGGGGACACATCTCACCTGTGCCACAGCCTGTGGGGCCAGCTCGAGCCTGGCTGGGCTGGGAGGGAGGTGACGAGCTGCTGGAGCCCCGCAGTGACAGGAGCCACTCCTGGGGGTGACACTGAGGGTTCAGTCGAGTCACTCGGTTTGTGACACACCCTGTGGGTGGGTGCATCCTCCCCCTGGCCCGCCCGGGTGCTGGGCAGGGGCGTTCCCAGGGCTGGCAGTGCCAGTTGTGTCCTTGTTTCTCTGCCCTGTGCCACCTCTGTGAGCAAAACCAGGGCTGTGTGTGCCCCGGCTGGGTGCCAACTGTGCTGCGCTGCTCTGGGGTCTGCAGGGACCCCACGGTTTGGGGGGACAGGGGTGGCACCTGCACAGGTTGGAACACAAGGCAGGGATCCAGGCTTGTCCGAGGCAGGATGGGAGCGGCGAGGGGCAGGGATGGGGATTGCAAGGGGCAGAAGGAGTGGGAGGATGAGCTGCAGAGTCCTTGGGGACCGCAGTAATTGGGGTGCTGCGGACACAGAGCTCTTTGCTGCTCAGTCCCAGCTCCCTGAGCACGGCTGCCCGAGCTGGGGGTGTCTGGGGCACCTTCACGGCGTCAGGGCCAGCCCCGGGGAGGCTCCAGCTCCGTTCCCGCAGCCCATGTTTGGGCTTTGGCTGCAGCAGGGCCATAAAAGGCAGCGTGGGGAGGGCGCTGGCGCTGGGCCCGCGGCATCTCCGTGTGCTGGGGCATCCCGGGGAGCTGCTGCTACCGGGAATCAGGGCTGGGGGCTGGGGTGACCCCATGGCCAGCGTGCTCTGGGTCTCCATCAGCCCGCTGCTGCCCAGGCCGTGTCCCACCGGCCCTTGGAAAGGGCCAGGCAGCCCCTGCCCCGTGAGCAGACCCCAACACCCGCGGGTGCCCGGGGCATCGGCCGGTCCCGCGTGGGCGCGGCCAGAGCTGCGGCCGAGCTCCCGCTGCCCCTCGGCCCGGGACTGCTGACTTCATCCCCAGGGGACGGGGATCCAGGGCTGCTTCCATCCACGGCGCCCTCGGTGGAGCGGCAGCGGCAGCGCGGGGCACGGGAGGTGCTGCGGGCGCCAGGAGCAGGAATCGGTGGGACCGGGAGAGACCGGCCTGGGCTGGCAGCACGGAAATGGAACCCAGGCTGAAGCCACGCTGCAAATCCCTCCTTGGGGGTGCTCGGGCTCAGAGGTGTCTCGAGGGGTGGGATGGGGCAGCAGGAGCCCAGGCAGAGGGGAAGGAGCAGCAAAGCTCTTCCACATCCGTGCAGACAGGGGCAGGGACCGGCCCTGTCACCCTGCAGGGGCTGATTCACGAGCAAAGCCCGAGCTGCTGGGCTGGGTGGGTGTGAGCCAGCCAGGAGGAATGCGAGGAAGACAAACAGTGAGGAGGAAGGGCGATTCCCCAGGTATCAGGGTGGGCACCACTGAGCTGCAGGGCAAGGTGTGAAGGCTGGAGAGCTGGGGACAAGCATTGGGGACAGGGTGGGAGAGCTGGGGACAAGCGTTGGGGACAGGGTGGGAGGACTGTCCCCAAATTACATCCCCTGGAGCTTTCTGAGCTGGGCTGGGCACAGGCTGGCAGGCTCTCCTGGAATAGGGAGCTGGGGCAGGAGGGCTGCCAGGGCCCCTGGGCTGTGGCTGAGAGGAGCCCTGGCAGTAACCGTGTCCTTCCTGAGCCCTGGCATCAGCTGTGTCCTTCACAAGCTGTGGCCCCAGAAGTCAGGTCCCTATCACAGCACACCCAGCAGCTTCCTTGCTCCTGCTGCAACTTCCAGGGGACTTTTGGCCATGCAGGTGTGTAACGCTGAGCCCAGTGCAGCCATTTCAGACCTGGTGTTAGACAAAGCAAAGTAAATCTCCATTACTGGCACTTCCCCACACCCTGGGCCGCTGCCACAGGGTCTGGGGGCTCAGCCCTGGGCCTGGCAGGTGCCCGTGCCCGTCCTGTCCCCTGTGCCTCAGAGGATGCAGGGCTGATTCGTCTCCTGCCTTGGCTCCTATTTACGTACGTTCACTCTGTTCATTCCCTGCCGGAGCAGCTAAATTAAGCCAAGCAACAATGGGCCATCGATTATCCCATTGTATTTCCATCGGGCCTGACTTCCCAGCGGCTCCTGCAGGGTGGCACACGTGGCCCTGGCAGGGGCTGGGTGCCAAGAGCCCCTTGCCGGGTTCTGCTCTTGCCCCGGTGTCCCACACAGCAGAGACGCCGGATCCACGGCCCCGCTCCGGCCACTGCCCCGCCTCTGGCCGCAGGGTGTGGCACCAGCCAGATGCCAGCACTGATGCACCTGTGCAGGAAATGGTCCTTTCTCAGGGGAACCTCTCCGTGCCAGAGGCTCTCGGGAACCATCCCAGCTCTGCCCAGGTCAGGTCGTGCTCCAGCCATTTGCACAGACCTGGGGGCTGTGTCCTCTCTGTCCCTCGCTTTCTGCAGGGCTCTATCCCCTCGCTGATTGTCCCTTTTCTCCTGTGTCACCTATTCCAACCCTGCTTGTTCTGAGTCTTTTTATGATCCAGGAGCTGACAAGCCATTATTCAGGACCAGAGAGGCTGACAGGTGTGGCTCCTCACTGCGCCACCGCGCCACTCTCCCGGCAGGGCCCCGGCTCGGCTCTGCCCCAGAGCTCCGTGACGCCTGTGAGCATCCTGCAGCACGGAGCGTCCTCGCAGCCGCAGTTGGCTGGAGAAGGGCTGGGTCAGGCCGTGTTCGTGGCGGCAAGGAGAGGGGCGGGCATCCCGGGGTGAGCCGGGCAGCGCCGTGGGGGCGGCAGCGCAGGGGGGGCCCCGCTCCGCTCCCTGCACGGGGCTGCCTCGCTCGCCCACTCCCCGCTCTCGGAGGGCTCTGAAGCAGCTCAGGAGCTGGGGGTGACGCTGCTGTGTCTGCACGGGGATGCGCCGGCAGATCCTACCTGCGTCAGCAGCTGAATTCCCTGCTCTCATTCCCGCTCCCGCAGCGCCTTAACCCTTTCCTGCCACCCTGAGCACGGGCTCCTTGGAGCCACAGCCGGGGGGGCTGTGACGCTCCGGCTGTGGCAGCCACAGGTCCCCTGACGCACACAGGGGCAGGAGGGGACGCAGCATCCCCCAGCCGTGCTCCCTGTTCCTCCGTGGCCGCCCCTTCCCATCCCGGCCGGGCTGGTGCTGCCCTGGCTGCTCCAGAGCCCGGGATGTGCTGTCTCCGCTCTTCCCGACCCCTGGGGAGGGGCGGCAGCGCCTTCCCAGTGCTCCCGCTGCTGTCGGCATCGGCATGGGGCAGTTTGATCACCTTGGCAAAGGGCCTAAAGGCCAGCTGGTGTTTGGGCTGTTTCCAGGCTTTGCAGTCACGGCTGGAAGTTTTTCACTGCCCACCCTCACCTGCAATGTGTGGAAATTGGGTTCTTGAAACCAGGACCTCGCTGCTGGAGCCGATTTGGGCCAGGCAGCCCTCCTGGCAGGTGCTTTGAGCAGCATGAGCAGCACCAAAGAGCTCTGCCTTCACCCACAGCCCAGGCTCTGCCCTGTGCTGAGGGCTCGGGGTCAGGCAGGGGGTTGGGATCGCTGTGCTGGGTGTTTGCCGTGTCCCTGGGCTCTGTCACAGCCCCGTGTCTCCCCTGCAGAGCAGAGAGGACTTTGGCAGATCCCCATCACTCAGCACGTCCCCGGCCCCCTCTGCCACCACCAAGGTTAGTCAAGCCCCGGCTGCGGACAGAAGAAGCTGAACTTGTTTGTGGTTTCTGAAAGACAAACCCAAGCAAAACAAAATCCAAAATCCCAGGAAGAGTCCTTAGGCTGCTCCTTCTCCTGCTGCTGCTTTGCCACATGGAGGAGGAGCTTTGGCAGGGCCTGAACTTGCTGAATTCAGAGGGACCTGGTGTATGGGGGCCCTGCAGGGCTGGGGGCTGCCCAAGAATCCCTCAGGGCTGGCAAGAACCAGCACTCAAAGTCTGGCTGACACCGGGTCCCCTTGCTGGGATGCCTGAGCTGTGTCCGTGCTCACCCCTGTGCTTTTGGGAAGGGCTGGCCGTGGGGCTGAGCCACGTGCAGCTGCAGCAGGGCTTTCCCCACCCGTGCTGCTGCTCTGGGGGGGCAGCTCCAGCCTGGCTGCTCCTCGCTGCAGTCAGCGGCAGCCCCATGGCAAGGGAGAGCTGGCACGGCTGGCACGGCTCCCTCTGGGCTCTGCCGGGGCTGCCCCAGCCTCTGCTTTTCTTCCAGGAGCCGTGGAGCCTCATGGCGAGCTGTGTTTGTGTTTCAGCGAGCCCAGGAAAGGGCGTGCAGAGCCCGGAGCGCCGCGCTGGGGCAGGGCCGGGCCGGTGCCCGGGGCAGGACGAGCCCCTGAGCCCCAGCCGGCAGGACTGGTCTGTTTTCACGGCCCAAGCAGAGCGACCCGGGCATTAATCAGCCGGCCCAGGAGGACAGGCTACGTTGGGTTTGAAATTCTTTAATGCTTGTAATAACTCAGGTGAGTCTCTTTGTTCTTATGAGCTGTAATTTTTCGTTTGACAGGCAGCGTCCCTTGACAAAAGAGCCACATCCAAACACACCCAGCCCTGGATGTGGCACCAAGCCCCTCCACCTGTCCCTGCCCCACTCCCAGGTGACAATTTCCCCAGTGCAGCAAACTCCAGGGGCGGTTTGGCCAGACATGTGTGGTCAGAGCTCAATGCCAAGGACAAGCGAAGCTGACCCATTGACCCCTCCTGCTCGGCCGGGTGTGGGACAGCCCCGGGCCCGCTCCCAGCCTCGGGACACCGTGTGCCACCTCTCCCCTCCCGCCGTGCCCAGCAGCCGCCCAGGTGTCCTGGGACCAGCCCAGTCCCCATCTCGAGGTGCCTGCGGTACTCTGTTCCCTTCTCCTCAGGGTTCCAGGAGCGGGATCGGGTTCCCGCCGGGATTACAGAGCGTGGCGTTACCACGGGAGGGAGGACTCCGTTTTCGTTCCTCCCTGCTCCCCTTCCCCCGGCAGCGGGAGGCAGGAGGATGTGCCAGCTCAAGGCTGAGGCTAAAGAGGCTTACACGGACTATTTACCTTGTCGAGGGGCTATTTTCAGCTGCTCAGCTGCCGCTAATGCAAGGCTCAGGGCAGCCTGAGGAGACGCCACGTGAGGGTCACTGTTCCTAGGATCCACTTTCCTCCTCTGTAGGGACCAAAACTTGGCTGCTTTTTTGTTCCTTGGGTTTATTTTTTTTCAGATGGCAAAGAGTGCCACAAAGGAAAATCTTGGGGACGGGTCAGAAGGACCTTTGTGTCCTTTGAAATGCACGGCCCTGTCCAATGGGTGACTCGTTGCCATCCTTGCCTGCAGGGAAGTCCCAAGGTTGCTTCCAGTGCTATCCTAGGCACTGCCAGAGGCCTCCAGGTTGGCCTCACCGACCCCGTCTCCCCCGAGACAAGCTCAGATGGTTGTGGATCTCCAGTGTGAGTGAAATAATGGCATCACAAGGACAGGCTGAGACTGGAACTGGGTCACTGGGATGTGAGCACTGCTGGTCCCTGGGAGCATCTGGGGACCAGCTCCATCCCTCTGTGTCCCTGACTAGTGCAAAGTGGGGTCAGTGCGTGCCAGGGGCATGGGGAGCTCCAGTGGGACACAGGGACAGACACCTGAAGTCTCCTGCTGGCAGAGGGACACTCAGGGCACACCAGGCATGGCAGAGTGGCCACGGGTGGCAACTGGTCCCAGGGATGCACACCCAGAGCTGAGCCCTGCTTGGAGCAGAACCCAGCTTCTTCCACATGCTGGAAAGCTGCAGTGCAGTCTTTAACTAAACGAATCCTGAGTGATTTCCACATTGCTGAATGACATTTTAATAGTGGAAAAATAACGCTCCAAATTATCTACTTCATCTTTTCCTATTGTCTTTTACTGGCTGGCAATGAGTGCTGCAGCAAAACCAGCTCTGGCTCTTCTGGGAGGGGTTTGCTGGTGCCTCCCAGCCCACGGCAGGCAGTGGGGAGGCGAGGAGGGGCTGTTCCCCTGTGCCCAGCACCCCGTGAGCCCTGGAGGAGCCCAGGCCTGGCAGGGCTGCCCACACCTCGCAGTGCTCCCGGGAGGCTCCGGCTGCTCTGGCACCAGGAGCAGCCATGGTGCTGCCAAGGCCTCACGGCCATGCCTGTCCCACACGGGGCTGGCAGGTGGCAGAAGGCAGTGTCTGGCTCCTGCTGTCCCCCTGGGGAGCTGGCACTTGTCCCCACGCCACCAAGTCGTTCTGCAGGAAGATGCTTCTGGCATTTTCTGCCTTGTGCTTTTTCTGACCTGAATTCAGCCACTGCCACTTTGAGCTTCCACCTGGATGGAGCCATCGGGTGCTGCCACAGGTCCCCAGGAGCAGAGCCTGGGGACAGTGATGCAGCCCCAGCACTCAGCCTGTCTCTGACTGGCTGCAAAAGGGGCAGCTCGAGCTGGGGCACAGTGTCTGCTGACCCCAGCCTGCACAGCAATGGGCACACAAAAACCTCACACAAACTTTTATTGTCACTGAAACATCACAGATCTCCACAAACTCCCCTGCCCCAGCCCTTACATGAGGGGTCCTGGGCAAACCCCAGCTCACACCTGCAGCCAATTCGGAGCTCTGCCATTCTGAGTGGGTTTCCCCACTGCCCTCCTCCAGGGGAAGGTTTCCATCCTCTGGACTAAAGGCACACAAATCAGGAGCTGAACTGTCCTTCTGCCACTCACCAGCCAGCCCTCGGCACGTTGCCTTCCGTGGGTCAAGGCTTCTTCCCTTCAGGAACACCGCGTGCTCTTGGCTTGTGCTGGTTCACACAGAGCAGCCGAGCTCCAGCCTCGCTTCCCAGCAGGAACAGGGCTCCAGGACAGGCTGTGGGTAAGGCTTGGCAGAAGGGTTTTGAGAGAAATGTGCTTGTCAGGTGCAGGAACCCACCCAGCTCTGCCCGAGGACACGGCGGCTCCACACGTGCTGCTGCGGGCACAAACATTCCTGAGAGGCAGGGCTGGAAGTGAGCCTGCCCAGGACAGCTGTGTGGGGAACAGCGTGGAGGGAGTGAGAGGGAGCAGGACAGGCAGGGAAGGCTGCACAGGGGTGCAGGGAGGCAGGGCCCGCTGCCACCTCGGCTCCTTTTCCACCCCCACAAGGAAAGTGCTCCCCTGGCTCTGTTTGGCACAAACGCTGGCTCAGGACATGCCTTTGGAGGCCGTGGAATTTGGTAAGAACCTTTGGCAACAGGGCTTAAGGCCCCAGCTCCACTTCTGGCTGGCAACATTTATAGCAGGCATGGGGAGAAACACTGTCCTTTCAAAAACACCCTGAGGGAAACCTTTATCAGACAGAGCTCAGCAAAAATGACTGCAACAAGGCAAGTTTCATTTTCACTTTGGGATGTGGAACAGGGAGCACCCCTGGCACTGACTGAAGAGCCTAAAACCCACCCGGAGTGTACGTGCCACAGGCTGTGGCAGTGACAGGCAAGGACAGTAAATATTCAGTAACTGAGGAGAGCCAAAGGAAACACAGTGGGAAACATACTGGGAACAACAGACGAAAGTATTAAAGTGTGCAGTTGTCAGCAGAAAGAAACAGCTCTGCTGTAATGTCAGAGAATCACAGAATGGCTTGGGTTGGAAGGGACCTTAAAGCTCATCCCATTCCATCCCCTGCCATGGGCAGGGACACCTTTCCCTGTCCCAAGGTGCTCCAAGCCCCGTCCAGCCTGGCCTTGGGCACTGCCAGGGATCCAGGGGCAGCCACAGCTTCTCTGAGCACCCTGTGCCAGGGCCTCACCTACCTCCCAGGGAAGAATTCCTTTCCAATATCTCATGAAGAAGGAAACTTTGGGCAGTCTGTGAAATACCCTGACTCAGAGCACCAGTGCTCTGAGACCTGGGCAGTCCATTTTCTATAAAAATGGAAAAAAATCATGCCAGCCAGTGTATCCTATAAAACCAGAAAAGGCCAGACTTCGAGGTCACCAGTCCTTCCTTGCTGACAAAGCAGACACCTTCCCTGCAATCCCAATGCTCTGCAGTTTTATTTTTGGCAGATTATAATTAAAATGGCTTTTATGGCTTTAAAAAGAAGCCACGAAGCTGCACGTTTTGGTTGAAGCAGAGAGCGTGCGGTGTGCCCTGGGTGAGGGGACAGTGGCCTTGGCTCTGCTCCTGCCACCTGCCACCAACACTTCTGGGTGACCTTGGCTCCCCAGAGTGTTCTCGTTTCTCACCAGAAAGTAAGAAAGTTCTGGTTGTTACCCAGTCCAGTCCCAGAGGCAGAATAAAAAGTCCTTGTTAAAACCTAGAAAAGCTTGTTTCTAACAAAATCAAATCCAAACACAGTTCCTGGGTCGATGCCTTTCTCTCAGGTTCCATCACCCATGCAATGGAGCTTCCCCTATAGAGCAATTTAATTCCTCTTCCATTCCACACCTTTCATTCTTCTCAGGAGTCTTGACAAGCTATTCCTCCATTTTTTCTTCCACGTTTTTTCCCATGCACATCCTTCCTGCCCTTCCCTTCCCTTCCGCCGGCGCACCCTGTTCCTCTCGGCTATTTTCGGAAGGCAAAGACATCCCGTGTTTTCAGGCCTTTCTTGCCTTCACTTCCTGGTTTAGGAGAAGACATTTCCACCAGCCCCCCGTACGGGCAGCTCTCGGACTCCGGGTGGTGGCCAGAGCACTCCACAGCGGGGATGAAGCCACTGTCCCACATGCCTGTCCCACACAGCTTGCAGAGGTCGTGCAGGCTGCAGGGGATGCGGGGGAGCAGGTGGAACTGATAGAGCAGACTCCTGGCCTAGAGGGAGACAGAGGGAAAACAGTCACCCCTCACCAGGGGACCAACACGGACAGCTGAGGTGGCCTCCTTCCCAAGCCTCCAGTTTGGCTGCCTGGGCTTCAGCAAAGGCGTGTCCTGCCAAACACCTGAGGGTTACCCGAGGCACTGGGGACAGTGGCAGGTCACAGGGGCTGCCACACACCACAGCTCATCCCGTGGCCCCAGCCACTGCCAGCTGAAAGGGAACGGGCACCATGGCACCAACAGCTCTGCCTCCATTTCCCTGAGCAGGTTATCCAAACAAGGGTTATCCCAACTACACTGTCACCTCCCAAGCACTCAACAACTACCTCCTCCTGCTGCAAATCTTGTTTCCAGGCAAGCAGCAGCATCCCACCCAGACAGCCACAGGGATACAGGAGCTGCAAAGCTGAAGCAGCAGTCCCTGGTTTTCTGAACACTCTGACTCCTCTCTGGGCCTTGTCCCACACGGGCACTTGGGCATTTACCTTCCTGAGTACGAGCTCCCCGTTCATGTGCATGGCCAGGTTGCCGAAGTGCAGCAGCATCTGGTCAGTGGCCAGCTGCTGCTCGATGACGTCGTCCCCATAAATCACCACGATGGCCACGCAGATGAAGAGGTGGAAATAGTCTGTCTGCAATGGGAACACAGGGGCTGCTGTACAGCAGGTGGAGGCAGAGCTCTGGCTTCACCTCCCACCCTCCACAAGCACATCCTTGGTGAGAGATTTTGCTCCCTTCAGTTCTGCCCAGTGGTGAGAACGTGAGTTACTGGTGACTTCTGAACCACAGCTGAGCCGAAGCCTCTTTCCTTCACAGCACAGCAGCAAGGTCTGCACCAGTGTTTGCACCATAGAGCAGATTTTTGGGAAGACATTTCCCAGCTGTGTAAGAGAAGCCTGAACTTCAGAAGTGGGTGTTAAGCATTTCCTGAAACACCTCCATGCGAAGCCCAGCCATCCCCAAGGAGGAGAGGCAAGCGGCGCTCCATCCTCCTGCTACCTAGATAAACCTCTGCCGTAGTCACAGACCCGACTTATTTCAGCTACTTTGCTGCTAAGAGCCCTTCTGGAAATGCTCAGTGCTGAGGGCTGAGGGCTCAGGCAGGATGTGCCACGGCCGTGGCAGCTGCCTCACCTGGTAGTGAGCCCAGCACGCCTCCCACATGCGCAGCGCCTCGGCCTCCGGGAACTCGCGCTTGAAGCAGAGCAGGATCCAGCGGTGGCAGAAGAGCACCTGCAGCCCGTCCTCCCCCAGGGCACACAGGTGCTGGTGGAAGCGCGGGTGCATCAGCCGCAGCAGCTCGCGCAGGTACAGCTGCAAAAGATGCCCTGGGCTGAGGCCCTGCCTCGGGCACCCCTCAGCACCCCGGGGAGCCAGAGCTGGAGAGCTGGAGAGCTCTTCTCTCTCAGCTGCCATGGGTAGAACTGCCTCTGGAGTGCCTCAGTCAGCAGGGTCATCTCTACCCACCAGGTATTTCCATAGAATCACGGAATCCTAGAATACCCTGAGTTGGAACTGACTCACAGGGATCATCAGAGTCCAGCTCCTGGCCCTGCACGTGACAACCCCAAGGATCACCCCAAGGACGTGGTGCCTTCGGAGTGTGATTTTGCATGCTGGACTCCCCCAGCCCAGGAACTGGGCAGAGGAGAAGCCATGACAGGGCTGAAGGGAGCCCAGCACTCAGCCTCACCAGCTGCCTCTCCATGTCCTCATCCCGGGGGGAGCTGATGAAGATCGTGTTCTGCATCAATCCAACAAAGCACCAGAAAGTATCCGACTCATCCAGGACCTCTGCCAGGAGTGGGGCAACCAGGTCGGACATGCCCTGGGAGTATCCAATGGTTGGGTTAAATACTGCATAGTTCAGCAAGATCCTCCTGGAGCAGAGACAGAAACACAGAGACAGGTGAGGGTAGGTGACAGCATCATCTCAGGGACAAAGACACAGGGCCTCATGTGAGGTGTTATAACACAGACTGGGAAACCCTGCTGCAAACACCAGTCCTGTGGCATAAACTTCAGGAAAAGGTTTGGCATTCACAGACAGCAAAATATAAACAGAAAATGAGAATTTAAAAAGATTAAGAGGACAGAAATGAAAGGCCCATGGGAAAGATGATGCCCAACACATCCATAAAGCTCCAAGTGCTGTTGGATGAAACCCAACTCTTTTGAGGTCACACCTTCACAAGTCACACTCTCATGGAACAGACTCTGGTGTGCTTGTCCTCTACCCCATCAGGAGAACCACAGACCAAAGCACCTGCCCACAGCCCTGCCACAGCACCTTTGCTGTGCCTGTGGGTGCAGGGAAGCTCAGGGATGGGAGCAGGGTTATAGGATCGAGAAGGGAACCACAGCAGCAGTGGGAGCACTGGGCCTTCCTCTTGCATCCTGTGGTTCCAGATGGACGGTGGGTGCTGTGCAGCATTCCCAGGCAGCCTGGGCTGGGGGCTGACCAACTTGTCTCTACACTGAGCAGGACATGGTTTTTAGGACACTGGAATCAGGCACTTCACCTCATGGTCTCCACATTTGGGTTGTCCTCCCCTCGGAAGAACTGGTTGCTGCGGTCGGTCCTCACGACGTCCTTGTCCACCGTGAACTGCACCTGGCGCCAGAAATCCTTCTGCTCATCTGCAGTCATGGACAGCCTGGAAACCACGCAGCAACAGCAGAGTGTTGCCAAGAGAGGAACGTGATTGCCACAATGAACAAAAAGCCTCATTTCAGTCTTAGTTTGCAGAGAAAAACTATTCCTGTACCGAGTTTCTTGAGCACCTGAAAAACAGACCAGCAGGTCTGTCCAGTACAGCAGATTGTCTGTCCCAAGGGATTACTGCAAGGAGCCTCCTGGGTTATAAACGGGGTGACACGATGTGTTTGCTGCAATAAACACTTGAGAAGCATCAGACTCTGTTCTCCACTGCTCCTTGGAACTCAGCACACCAGAACTCACCACTCTGGTTTGATGGTCTCCTAATTATTAACAGTACTCTGCTCCTCCAGCTTCAGTGTACCCACCTCCTTTTAACAACACACAATTCTTGCATTAACAATCTTCTGGAATTACATAACCCTTCTCATCCCTTATTTTTATGTACATTTTATTTATAAAAATAAATATAAGTTCCCAATATAAGAAATATAAGATCCCAATTTCACCTTCAGTGTTCTAACCCCAGCCTTGCCAGTGGGGTTTCCCTGCGTGGTACTGACAAGGCTGTTTCCAGAGCCCAGGTAAGGAAATGTCTGAGCTCTGTGGCATTGGCTCCAGAGCCTCAGGAGATCAGCAGTGCTCAACACACCTCCTTCCCCATCCCTCCAGCCTCTCCTGATGCAAAGGATGCAGTGACTCTGAGTCTGGCCCGAGGAAAATGAGCAGGGGACGATGCTGATGGTCTGTTACCTTTTCTCCTGGATCTCAAAGTATTCTTTCCTCTTCTGCAGCCTCAGTGCCTCCCTCTCTTCAGAGGTGGACTCGTAGCTGTAGTAGTGCAGCAGAAAGGGCCACACCTCCCCACGGATGGAAATATCAATCCCACCAAAGAAAATGGCCTGGAAGATGGAGCAAAAGTTATGGCTGGTACAGTTTTAGCATTCCCAAAAACAGCAACAAGCAACTGCCCGCTGCTGTGCTTTGGTGCCTCTGCAGTTCTTTCCTGACAAGTGACGCCTTGATTCAAGCTCCTGCAATTTGCACATGTTTAGAGGGAAAGTGCTGGCCCTCTATTCCCAGACCAGACACAAATCAGGCTCATTTCAATGTCAATAACCACCCCCGGAGAGGCTCTATGATTAACGTGTCGTTCTCATGTCACGGCTTAATCCCAAATCCTGGAGACTCTGCACTGCACTGCAAACTCCTGTCTCAGGGCCCGGGCCCAGTGCTCCCCTCAGCCCTGTTATTTCATACAGCAATCTCAGTTTATACAACCTCGGTTCATACAATCTCACTTCATACAATTTCAGCTATTTCAACCATCTCAGTTCTTTCAGCAATCTGCAGTGTTCTCTGTGACTTGGTCACACATTCTGCAAACTCAGCAGGCACCGGGCACTTTGGTTTGCTGATTCCAAAAGGCAGCAGCAGAAGTGGGACAGCTCCTTGGGCAGAGAAATGCTCCACCACCACAGAATCCCAGCATGGTCAGGGTTGGAAGGCACCTCTGGAGATGCCCAGCCCAACCCCCCTCGCCAAGGCAGGGTCACCTGGAGCCCGGGACACAGGAACATGTCCAGGTGGGCATCGGTCCCACAGCAAGACCTCCAGCCCAGGCTTCACTCACGGCTCTCCATCCTCCCAAAAGCCCAGCTCTTGCCCCTGGCAGGAACACAAACTCCTGCAGCTCCCCCTGGGGACTCGCACTGGGCACTGGAGAGAACAGAGAGCCCCTCACCTTCCTCAGCTTGTACTCCTCCTCCACCTGGCCGGCCTCGTTGAGGTGGTGCAGCCAGGCAGACACGTCCAGGCGCCGGTAGGAGTTCTCCTCGGGGTGGGTCTCCGAGGAGGGCAGCTTGGGGCGGCGGATGGAGAACTGCATGCAGGTTTTCTCATCTGCGACCTGCTGAACGGGGCACAACAAAGCACAGCTGCAGCAGGAGCCAGGGAGAGCAGCACAGTGTGAAACCCAGAGCAGGGAAACCTCTGCGTGGTTCATGTAGGATTAAGCACTGAGGAGCTGCACTTGGGGAGGTTTCGTTGTGTTTTTGGTGTTTTGTGTTGTTTTTTGTTTTGTTGTTTTTTATTTTTGTTTTTTTTTTTTTTTTTTTTTTTGTTTTTTTTTTTTAATTTTAGTTTCCATTCAACAGCACCAATAACAAGAGTGATTAGAATAATTAAAATCCACCACGAAACAGTTTCATCTTAAAAAAAAAAATTAGTTTCCATTCCTCCTCTAATCTTATCCCTGACCTGAAACTGAATTAATGCTGCTTACAGCAAAACTTGCCCCTGCCAGGAATGCCTGCAATAAATTACATATGATTGGCCATATACAAAGGGATTGCTGTTAGGAGAGCGGGGAACTGCGCTGCCAGGCTCTCTGAGGGCACTCAGGATCCCAGTGCAAGGCTGCAGCTGACATTTAATTTAAAAATCAAAGGTTGCTCAATGCAAAAAGTGAGCCCATGCGACCGTAATAAGAAAAGCAGCGGGGGGCTCTGTGGGAAGGATGGAAATTTAAAAATCACTGTTTCTAATAAGCACATACAATATCTTAAACAGATAATTAAAGAGCTCTTATCACATTTGTATGTAGATTGAACAAAATATGGCAAGATGCCTTGTCAAAACATTCTCCAACCGGAATGTTATGCGTCACAAGATGGATGAAAGGCTCTGACACAATTTCCAACCTATCTCTGCAGATTTCCAGACACCTTCTGTGCCTAAAGGACAGTGCCGACCTGTCAGGTCTAGCAAAATCACTACCTAAGTCTTCTGCATGATCTTCCCCCATATTCCACAGGTAGAACAGGAATGGATGGAGACAGACAAGTCCAAGAGAGACCTTGAGTCCGGCTTGCATTTCCATTCTAAACACCCAGCACCTGGCAGCCTCTTGCCTGACCTGGTGACAGGAACTCAAAGCCTCCTTTCTCCAACACACCAACCCAGGAGTGAAACAGCTGGCCCCAAGAGCCTCCCCAAGGTACCTGGTCCTTGAGATGGGTCTCTGTGCAGTACTTCCACTGCTGGAACACCTCGGACAGTTTATCCAGGCCACCGTGGTGAAAATGGAAGATCTTGTACTGGCTCTCCCTGCTCGCCACCACCAGCTGCCCACAGGTACACGCCTCATCACTGTGGGAACAATGGACAACGACCTTCAGGGGCCACCCAGCACAACGAGGGACCAGCAGGGACACGGACCCTCGGGGACAGACAGTGCAAAGCAAGTCACAAAGTGCAACACCAAGCTGCCCCTTAAAACAGGGCACAGAGGCAGCTTTACACTCTGGGACTCACTGATCCTTATGGGTCACTTCCAGTTGAGATATTTCATGATTGTATGACATGGCCATAGTGACAATTTTCTCCACTTGTGCCTGGTAACGGCACTATTTTTACCCTTCCTTCACATGAAGGAATTAAAATTTTTCTTCCCTGGAGAAAAAACCACAGGAAGTCTGCCCCAGAAACATTATGGCAGTACACAAAGTCAGCTCCTAGGGATGCACACACTTGCTCACACACAGCTTTGTCCAAAGAAACAGAGAGTCAGAGCAAAAAGAGAGAGTAAAAATGTTTTTGCAATAATTTGAAATAAATTTTGTAATAATTTGAAAGATAACTGAAGAGGCTGAGTGCAGCAAGACTCTAGAGGAGCCTGGTGAGGGGCAGGCAAAGGAAAAGGTACCATAGATAAAGATGCTTTTCATATCCCCAGGTTATTTGAAGCATTTATGGTGTGACAGCTAAGAGCAACCTTTACTAAAAATAAAATCCTTTCGGCTCTGTTACTGTAATTCAGAGGCTCTCCTTGGCAAGGCTGACACTCACTTTCCTGGAGACAATTGTTCTGGAAAGGCTTCCAGGTAGGATTGCAGAAATCACCTCTGCCCAGAGCCCCAACACGGAGCATGCACAGCTCACACACAGCTCACACACAGCTCACATACAGCTCACACACAGCTCACACAACTCACACACAGCTCACACACAATTCACACAATTCACACACAGCTCACACACAGCTCACATACAGCTCACACACAGCTCACACACACACAGCTCACACACAGCTCACACAACTCACACACAGCTCACACACAATTCACACAATTCACACACAATTCACACACAGCTCACACACAGCCCACACAGNCAGCTCACACACAGCTCACACACAAGGATCCAGTACCTGAAGAAAAGGCGAAGGGATCTCATTTGTCCCAGGTCTACTCTGAAGACACCACACACCTGCTCGAGGGCAAATACCTTCTGCTGCTCATCCCATCTGGTGCTCTGTGTTTGCCCATTGTTCTCCTGGAACTGGGCACTGGTGTCGAGGCTGGAGGCAGAGCTGGTGGAGCACGTCATGCGATTGTCACATGTGTCCCTGTGGACAGAGCACGGGGACAGAAACCCCATCAACCAGGGGAGGCTGTGGGTACATGCAACAATCACAGATGCTCCACGTCAAAAACCTTTAGTCAGAGTTCTGAAACTGGCATTCATTCACCAAATAAATTATTTTAATTTAAATTAATTCCCTACCATCCCAAAAAGCATCCTGGTTTTGGCCTTTTCCTAAAGTTCTTGCGTGCAGAACTGGGGAGAGCCAAACCTATTCCTCAAAACACCAACTTTTGAGAAAGCAAAATGAAGAAGTTCAAGCAACGCCCTCAGCGTCCAGCTCAGCCACTCCACGCCAGGACGGGGACAGGAGGAATGAGCACATTCCAACAGCAGCATGGACCTGAGATCTCATCTTGGAAATTCCCTCTTTGACCAGTAAGATCCAAAGATGTTCCCCCTGACCTTGAGTTTGTCATTACACCTCTGCAGGTGGACCTGCCAAGCCTGGATTCATGCCTATAAACTCCAGAAAAATGGTTTCCACCTGCAATCTTGAAACTTGGGAGAGTTAAGGATTGGGAAATCACACCTGAGCTCTTCAACCCACTGCAAAGCAGAGAAAGTGAACCCAACCCTTTCCCAATCTACCCCAGATCTCCAGCTTTAAATGCAAACTGAGTTCAGACTCAAAAAGGCCCCACGTCCCCACCAGTCCCCATCCCGAAAGAAAAAATATCAGTGCTTTGGGCATTAAGTGAATGTGAAACTGTGACCCCTTGGCTCGTAAAAAGGCCAATGCAGTGAACAATCTCGGCGCGGCCCTGAATGGGCTCTGCTGTGAAATTGGGGTTTGCCAGACAAGGCCCGGAGCAGGTACAAAGCAGCCCCCTGCAAGGCCACTTTATGTGGTGTTTTCTAATCCTCTTATCCAACAATGTGGGCACTGAAGGCTGGAAATCACACACTCAGCATGCACTTCACATCCTCCCGTGCGCCTCCTGCGCCTGGCTCCAGGGCCTCTTCCACAGGCACCAGCCCCGTGGGCAGCACCTCCCGTGGGCAGCACCTCCCGTGGGCAGCACCTCCCGCGGGCCAGGCAGGGCACTCCGAGGGCCAGGGCTCGGAATGTGGGCACATTGGTAACCAAGCCCTGTTCCAGTGTGTGACTCAGATCCCCCAGCCCCTTCCTGCTCCCGTGGCACTGTCTGGATGAGACCAAGGCTGGTTGACTCCAGCTAAAGGAGCAGCTTCGTGGCTCTCTGGGAAGTTCTGCTGCTCCAGTTTTTGGAAAGAAAGGAGCAAAGCAGAACTCACATTTAGGCCATTCAGAGGATGAGGACTCAGAAGGGATGTGGAATAGGGATCACACCACACATCCAAACTCACTCTAGGTTAGATACCAGGATACCTTCAACCACAGGCACAGCTGTACACCATCCCTTGCCTTGGGAATTTTTCCATGTGGCCTTTATGAAAAATCAAGCATTACTTTCTGATAAAGTGACAAAATGTAACACTTTCTAAAACATTGAGTATCTAACACTAACAGAAGTGTAACAAGAGTCTTGGTACAAGACACTTTGGCTGGAATGCCTGCTAGAAGCAGCTGGTATTTATGGAGCAACACTTCATAACAGCCACAGCTGGTTACACAGGATTTTCCTGGAAGAGATGACTCAAACTAACTCAAAGACTAAGAGGCAACCCATTTTCTAAAATTCTTGCACAGATGAGCTGGTCAGTCTGGCAAAGGGCTGGAAGATGGGTTGGTGTGACGATCATGCAGGTCCTGGTCACAGAGGTCCACATGCTCCTTCTTCAAGAACATCATCTGAAATGACCAGCAGAAATGTCCAGAGAGCGGCCAAGAAATGAGTTACCAGCAGAACTGGGCAGGGTGGCTTTGATGCCGGGCATTCCGTAGCTCCTCAGCGCAGCATGGCATTTCCAGCTGCAGTTCCCTGTGCTCCAAACCCAAATCTGCCCCAGATGCAGCAGCAGCCAGCAGAGACCTGCAGGCAGGAGAGCCCGGGCACAGCCCTGGCACTGGGGGAACCTCCGGAAATGCTTCTCCAAGACAAATGTTTACAGTTCCCATGCAGCCACCGGTGACAAGCTCGCACACGCATCCCACAGGCACGGAAGCGTTGTGGCTCTGGGGGTTCACCCTTTCCAGGCAGCAAGAAGCACCAAGGGTGAGCAGAGTGCCTCAGCCTGTGCAGCCCCGGGGAAATCCCGATGTTCTGGTTGATGCAGAGGGTGAAATCTGAAAGAGACACCTGTGCCCTCCCTGCCCTACACAGGGGTCAATGGACACAAACATTCACACTCAGGAGAGATCAGAGACAGAACCGCCTCGTGCTGGTGCTCACTGAGTCACCGGGGAAATTCGGAAAAAAACCCCACACTGTGCCGAAATTTACTTTTTCCTGTACATATTGATTGGAAAAAAAAATTGAAAATACTCTAATCTCTGGATTACTTTTAAATAAAATTTTAATACTGAGATAATTCTGTAGGTCAGTAACAACAAGCAGTATGATCTCTGCTAATTTTGTGGGGTTTGGGGAGTTCTCAAACCAGGCACTCAAGATAGACAAATGCAGGGGAACAGTTCATTGTTTGTCAGACTATTCTATCTGTTGGATGAGGAATTTATCCCAGAGCACCCCGTAAAAGCAGGAGCTGAAGCATTGCAACACAAATAGCCAGAGGAACATTCCAGAGAGACTTTGGGTTGTGGGATCCAGGAAAAACAGAGCACCAGCTAGTACACAGCACTGGTCAGCAAAACAACAAGTGCAGTGAGCCACAGGAATAAAAAGGGACAGGGAAAAAAATCAAGGAGGATTAGAAAACCTGGGTTATGAAACTCTGGGCCATGCTCATGTGCTCAGTTCAAGAAGGTCATGGAGGGGCTGGAGCATGTCCAGGGAAGGGAACGGAGCTGAGGAAGGGGCTGGAGCACCAGAAGTGGCTGAGGCAGCTGGGAAAAGGGCTCAGCCTGGAGAAAAGGAGGCTCGGGGGGGACCTTCTCATTCCCTAACAGAAGAGTGAAGCCAGCTGGGGGCTGGGCTCTGCTACCAGGGAACAAGGGACAGGACAGAAGGAAACAGCCTCAAGTTGTGCCAGGGGAGGGTCAGGTTGGATATTGGGGCTATCAGACTTTGGTACAGGCTACCCAGGACAGTGGTGGAGTCCCCAGCCCTGGAGGGATTTAACAGCCATGTGGATGTTGGGGACACGGGTCAGTGGTGGCCCTGGCAGTGCTGGGGGAACGATTGGAATCAATGATCTCTGAGAGCTTTTCTAACCCAAATGATTTGTGATTCCACTTCAGCCTTTTGCCCTCAGCCAAGTCCCACCACTCTTGTCTCAAAACACATCCTGTTCCTGCCGGGGAGCAAGGCCAGGGGCTGATGTATTTTCTCCACTCAATCATCAAGTACAGCAGCCAACCACATCGACATTCCTGAGCCTTTGTAGTCCCAAGGGGCCACCATCCCCCAGGGGACCTCCCCCACGCCCGGCTGAGGAGCTCAGACACTGCAGGTGAGACTCAACCTGCTGCAACGGGACCCAACTCACTGTTCCAAAGCCTGGAACACACCTATGGCATAGAGAGAGGTAAACCCAATTATTATTTCTGTTCCAGAGACCTGCCCTGATTACCTGGGAAGCCAATTTCAGCAACAAAGACCTAATAACTCCTTTTACGATGTGATGCGACAAATATAATGACGAGAGAGAAAGGGGCTGAAGGCTGCAGCCATGATGTGGCAGTTACCCAAGCTGTCAGCGTGCACCACCTGATTCCCAGAGAGCCTCCTGCCAGAGCCAAACCCTGCTGCTGGAGCTGGCTCTCCATCACCCCGGCACTAACGCACGCTGTCACTAATAACAGCTCCCACAGCCCCAGCATTCCTGCACGCCGGCTTGGGACCATCATTTACAGACAATGAGTATCATCATAATGTATGAGCATCCATGTAATGGGAATTACATGCCCCTTTTCCTCCCCAGGGGTTAGCATTTCTCTGTTTCTCCACTATTCCCCACAGGCACTGACCTTCTGGGTTCCTCTTCTTCCCAGCAAGGTGAAACAGCTCCTGGCAGCATCAGCTGCTAAGACAGACAGCTTCAAACAAATAATCCGCCAATAAAAGTTCAAAGCTATCCTGAAATGCCTAAAAATTTAGTACAGTGGCTGTACAGAGTGAGGTAATATTGAGCATCTGGAACCCAAAACCATTGTTCTGATAAAAAAAGTGTCCTTGACAATACACATATATTATAGACTGAAACACGCTGAATTCAGTGACACAAAAGACAAGCAAAGGAAACCAGATTGGTAATCTAGTATTAAAAAAGAGATGTCAAAATGTCTCTGCTTGCTCTGCAGAGCAGGGCTGGAAAGACACTCACAGGACAGCACCAGCTTCCCACGGAGTGCGGCCTCTGCAGCGTCTGTGCCCCAGAGAACCCAAACAGAATTGATTTCCACTGACCACGGTGACCAGAGAACAGGGTGTTGGATAGCCTGGATTTCCAAAATTAAATGTCAAAACATCCTCATGTGGAAGGATTTCTATACAACTGCAAACACGTGGGAAACAAATCTAACAATTCCTCCTCTTTGTTGGGGAAACCTGGGAAAAACTGCTCAGGTTGTTACAGTACAAAGTACACGGATGTCAACATGGACTTTCCAAGAGCTTGTTCCACAGGCTTTCCATTGATCTGTTTGCTTTCAAAACATAAATTTCCCCACGTTGAACTGCACTAAATGCTATTTAGTAGCTAATTAACTTTCTGTGCTGAAAACCTCCTGTAATTGCACTTCTTTCACCTTTTTGAGCCCGTGTCCCCCGGGGAACCCAAGCTGTCCTGCGGCATTTGTTCTGCTCATTTCTATCTCACAGGCACAAGTTCCTCCCCGACACCGGGCTGCCAATCACAGCGGCAGAGGTCACTGGAGACCAAATTAGGAGCACTCTGCCTCTGACAAACTTGCTTCGCTTAGCTTGCCGTAAAGGGAAAATAAACAGTTACGAAAAATAATTGTATCCTTTCAAGCAGGGCACCGGGAAGCAGATCCAAGCGCTTGTCTAAGTCAGCGCATTGTTGTTAGTCACTCCTCGCATTCCTGTTAATAACAACATCCAAGGAACAGGCTGTTTACATCTGAAAAGTGCTGCAGTCCCTCCCTCAGCTCGGACCAGCAGAGGGTCTGTGGCCACGAGCTGTGTTCAGGGACTCCATAGGCACCCTCTGACCTTGGGCTGAAACACCAAGTTCACCGTCAGGGATGGGGCTGGGAATTAACATCAGCCCTGCCAACGCCAGCCTGACAAATAAACCACTGTAACACGGCGAGGGACTCGCGGAAACCCGATTATGCAGCTTTGCCTTCTGACGGGCGTAATTGGTTTGTCCTTGAGAAATAAAGATCAAACCGATTTGTTCTGCTTTACGGGGCAATTGCAATCCGTGTTCCCAGCACCCTGCCCACCGTCCGAGCGCTTCCCAGCTACCTGGCACAGGTAGAACACGGATCTCCATCCCAGACCTTGGTGACAGCGGCGGCTGGGGGGGACCCACCATCCTGCCCCGCGCCTGAGAGGGGTGAAAGCCTCACCACACTGGCGGCTTTGTTGCTCCTAATTCATCCCTCCAAGCCCTCGAGGCCGGAGGGGAAGCTGAGCGATTCCAGCCAGCAAGGGGGCATTAGAAAAACAGCCCCGCGGCCTCCAAAGGGTCCCTCCAGTGCTGCGAGTTAAAGCAAAAGGAAAACAAAACAAACCCAGAGTTCTTGAGTTAATTATTTTGAATGTGAATGGGAAAGGCAAAAAAATAAGTGGAATTTTGTAGTGAACTAATGGTTGTTTTAATCTCTCTCCCCCAAAATCTCGAATGTGACACACATCTACCTCTAGCTAGGAGACAAACAATCTGCTTTCACAGCTGACACTTCCACACGGGTGCAGCTGCTCAGGTAAACCCAAGTGAGGTTTTTCTGGTTTTCTCTGTGACTTCTTGTTGTAGGGAGAGAGAGGGGGCAGAATGAGCAGTTTGATGCTTAGGAATAAAATGCACACAGCTCTGAGCAGCCAAACACAACAAATCACTTAGAGCTGAGCAGACGCTGCTCAAGGATGCAAATGTTACCTTCAGTGTAAAGGAGGAAAATGTTCCAGAAGCTCAGTGGCGGATTTTTACAATCCATACGGAGAAGGGGCACCTCATGCCTGGGCTTACATTCATTAATAAATCAATCGAAATACAACACTTAAAAAAAAAGTTCCATAGATGGAAAAAGTGATTTCTCAGCAAACCCCAAAAAAGAATGTTTGCTTTTCAGCCCATTCCAGCCTGGAGAAGGAGACCTTTCTTCCTCATGTTTATTTTATTTTTAAAATCAATGGATTATTTTGCTTTTTTTCCTTTCAGCTCAATCCATGCAAAAATCAAATTCTCCCCTAATTATGCTAATTATAATCAAGCCTTCAAACCGCTGCTCCCTCGAAAGACCTGCCGATTACCTTTGTTCTTACATTCCTGGCTCTAAGCAGTGAACTGGGAATTTCAGGGGGACATTTTAGTGGCAAAGTTAACCAACTCCCCGGACTCTGCTGCTGCCCCAGCGTGAGCTGAGCCAGCACCACCCAGGGAGGATTTCACTGGTTCCACAAGACAATGCGGATTTCCCAAGGGAAGAGCTTGCTTCAAGTAGCAGAAAAGGGAGAGGAAAGAGGAGCACTGCCTAAAAGCATGTTCCAGAGTTATTGTAAATGCCTAATGCTGGGATAATTGTGAGGCCCGAGCCAAGGAGACAGAGGCCGTGCAGATTTATTTGCATATACTGCGGTGCTTTAGAGGGGACATGCTCTTTATTTTGATTCACTGAACGCAATTCTTCCCTCACAAAGCTGTGGATACCTGCCAGTGCCATTTATCTCTTCTCTCCATTCAGATTTCTGGGCGTTGCGATTGTATAAATAAATAACAGAAGAAATGCAAGAATAACCAGGGAAAAGGTGAAAGCAGCCCTGGGGAGGAGGCCTGGGGGGTGCTGGTGGGCGAGAGCGGCTCATGGCCCAGCTGTGTGCGCTGGGAGCAGAACCGCGCTGAGCCTGGGCTGAGCCCAGCGCGGGCAGCAGGGCAGGGGGATTGTCCCCTCTGTCCCCAGGTGAGAGCCCTCCTGCAGAGCTGCCCCAGCCCCGGGCACAGCACAGGCAGCACCTGCAGCTGCTGCAGAGCCCAGAGGAGGCTCCAGGATGAGCAGAGGGATGCAGCAGCTCTGCTGGGAGGAAAGGCTGGGAGAGCTGGGATTGTTCACCTGGAGAGGAGAAGCTTTGGGGTGGCCTCATTGCAGTGCCTGAAGGAGCTGACAAGGAATGTGCAGAGAGAGAACTGACAAGGGATGGAGTGCCAGGACACAGGGAATTGGTTCCAAACCGAGAGTAGATTTAGATTAGCTATTAGGAAGAAATCCTTCCCTATGAGGGAGGGGAGGCCCTGGCACAGGTTGTCCAGAGCAGCTGTGGCCGCCCCTGAATCCCTGGAAATGCTCAAGGCCAGGCTGGCCAGGGCTTGGAGCAGCCTGGGACAGTGGAAGGTGTCCCTGCTATGGCGGGGTGGCAGTGGATGAGGTTTAATGTCCCTTCGCACCCGAACCACCGCACGGCTCCGCGATCTCCCGCCCTGGCCGCGCTGAGGGGAGGGGGGGGGCAGCAGCGGGGTCCCGGGGGCACCGCTGGGCACAGCGCGCCCCCTGGCGGCCCCGCCGCGCCACCGACCGGGCCCGGCCACGACCACGGCCACGGCCACGGCCACGGTCATGGTCACGGTCACAGGCCACGGTCATGGGCACGGGCCACAGACACGGCCATAGGCACTGGCCGCGGTGATGGCCACGGACACTGGTCACAGTCACGGTCACAGGCACCGGCCATGGCAGTGACCCACAGCCACGGGCCATGAAAAGCCACGGCACCCACAATCCACAGGCCCTCAGAAAGCCACGATGGCCCTGCCCACGGAGCTGCATCTGAAGCAGGATTCAGGCCTTCCCCACTGTCCTGAGCAAACCTGAACAACGCTCGGTGCCCTGAGGCCTGGGGGACAGAGGGGACCGTCCCTGTCCCCTCCTGGCTCCCGCTGCCTGGCCAGCGGATCTCCCTCACGGGGACCACCCGCTCTGCTCCCTCCTTGACATCCCAAATAAAGAGCTGCACGAAGCCCTTAGCCGCAATTCCCAATCCCAAGTTAGCTGTCACTGTTTTCTTCCAATGAAATCTGGCAGCAACCCAACAGAGGGAAGAAACAAACCTGCTATAATTAATGTTCTTGCTGTTCAAATATTTATATAAAGCAAGATAGAGCCGTATGCCTCTGCAATCTCTTGGATCTGTCCAACCTTCTCAGCTTTGCAGCCGGGAACAACTTTAATTGATTACACAGTCCTGCTGACAGCTCAGGCCCGCTCCCCTTCCCAGTGCCCAGCTCCACACAGACCACCCCGGCCTTTGGGAAGCTTACACTGACCCCACAACGCAAACAGAAGGGATAAATGACTCTCCTTCTCATGAAGGAACGATTTAGGGATGTTTTTTCCCCAGCATGGGTTTGGGTACAAATGGAATTAGGAGCTTTGCTGTCTTACATCATAAGTGGCACCAGTTCATGCAAGTCCTGGGGAATTGAAGCCTGGACCAGGTACCCCTCTTGCTGCTCCCCAGGGCTGAAATCATTCAAAACTGAGATGCTGCAAGAAGTTACAGGAGATTTTAAAGTCTGAGACCAATTCCCCTGGTTCCAATATAATCACTTCTGTTACAACAGCGATGAATTCCCAATCTCTTGATGACTCCAGAGCTCCTGCTCCACACTAATTTCGGCTCATTTCCCTTATAATTTTGTCTCCTGTTTTTTCTACAGAGGTTGGAATGGCTCTCAGCCCTTCAGGTGAGCTGCCAAAACAAGATGATGCAATGCCTGCACTGCTCCCACCCGCTCCCGGAGCAGCTCATTTACTGATGAGCTCCTGGGAAGCAGCTTAACAACAGGATGTGCAACACATCCGTAAAAATTGCATCAACTGCGACGCCAAAGGAGTTTTTCCCTGTGCTGTGAGCTTTGCCTGGGCTGTCTGTGATCGATCTGCCATACAAATTCATGTCTGCTGCAGAACATGAGAACTCACCATCACCTAGCTCCATTATGACAGTGTTTCGTTATTTTTATTACTGGCTGCTAAAACGATCGATGTCTCATGAAAGATATTTCCTTCCTGCATTGATTCCACCTTGACCACATTGTTTCTGCTCCTCCTTTCCAGCCTGAGCTGTGGGAGCTCTGCTGGCCTCTGTCCCAGCACCTGTGGAGCTGCTCATGGAGCTCCAGCCTCTGGCCAGATGTGGCCCCAAGCTCCACTCATACAATTCCAACACTGAGGATCCTCAGTCCAAATTTTGACTGTATTGACCAACATCTCAGGGTGAAGTGAGCGAAGGAACCAACGCCACCATTTGTACCTCCTCTTCAGCATTGTTGTGGTATCAGCAATTGCAGCTGAGGAGTGAAAAGCCTCCAGCAGCCTGAGCACCCACGAAAGCTCCTCTTGTGCAGGGATCACTCTGGCAGAGCACAAACCCCCACCCCAAACCAAAACCCACTCACACAGCACTAAGTGCTTCCACAGCCGACTGTATAGATCTGATGTCATGGTCAGTTCAATAACCCCAGCAGCACCAGTGGATGGACATTACAGAGGTGTCAGATGTAGTTTGGTTGCCTGGATGTAACAAAAGCCTTTTAGTTTCAATTTACTGATGGGGAAAATGGAAGCAGAGGAATTTCCCAGGGCGGCGGCGAGCCAGAGCTGGGCACAGAGAGCAGCTGCCCTGAACTCGTGTCCTTCAGGCCACAAGGCAAATGTTTCCTGACAGCCAACAAACAACGGGGACGGGGGAGGGAAGGGACAGAACGGAATAATTTCATTTCCAGAATCCCTCCTTTTCCACAGAAACACAGACCCTGACAAAGCTGCCATCAATGCAGGCATTCCCCACACCAGCTGCCTCCTGCAGGAACCATGTCCTGGGAGCACTGAGGGGTCCCCAAAGTTAAGAAGGACACAAACCCCAGGACAGTAAGGCCACCTTTCACTGAGGGATGAGGGCACCCTGCAGCAGTGTGCCAGGCTGGTCTAAAGAGAGGTAAGGGTGTGCATGCTGGTGCTGGGACACTCCCATGGCTCCCAGCCCAAGGAACTGTGTCCGTGGGAGGAGGATGCATCGATTGCTGCATGGGACCCCTGGCAGCCTGTCAAACTGAGGAACAAAGAGGAAAAAAACAATGGATACGTTTTTATTTCCTTATATTCTACCAGGCGAGTTGGTGACTTACAACTGACTTACTCATTGTGCAACTCCAGTGCTCCCCAGCCCACCTCCCTCCCTCCTCCCCATCCTCATCCTGCACACACTGCAGTGTTTGTGGCTCCCTCACACCCAGGTGGCCAGGCCACCTCCTCAGGGACACTCCAAGAGGCAGATGGGACTCGTGACTCCTCACAAATTCTGTCAAGCAGCTTGTCAAGCCCCTGATCTCATCTGATCCAAGTGTACCTGTACATCCCAATTCCTCCACAGTGACCCGTTTCTCCATTCCTGAGGATATCTAATCACACAGGAAGCTGGCTGGACTGAAATGCAACATATTCCTTCAGCTTCTGCAACAACCACAGGGAAGGGCAGAGCTGTCTTTGCAGCAATCCCCGGTGCAGAGGAAAACAACCAGAAACAGTCGTTCCTCCTGGCAGAAACAAGGTGGTGACTGGGAGGTGGGGAGGGAAGAGAGCTCCAAAAATCTGCCAGCAGCACAAACTTTGTTCCCACTCCAATTCTGGCTCAGAGGGGAAGCAGCCAGCAGAAAAACCCAAACCAAAACAAACCCTTAAGAAACAAGGAAGCTGTTCCCATGTTTGTAGTAACTTCTGAAACAGCATCTCCCGTCCCCCAAAACACTGAGATGAAAGCAGGAAATACAATATGCTTTTTGACCAGACTTTTGCAAAGGATTCTATGCAAAATCTCCCACTCAACAGCTTGTAAGATCCTGCAGATCCCATGGAAGGCGGCTCAATGGGGAAGAACAAATTGGCACAAAAACCACACACACTGGACAAAACCCTTTCAAGTCAAAACTCCCAAACAACAAAAGCTCTGTTTTATTAATCTGCTGCCAATTATGAGTGTCACGTGCACTGTGTGAGGCTCCAGACTGGCACCACAGGAGTTAAAAGAGAAGAAAAAAAGCAAAACCAAGCAGGCCCCTGAGCTGTGTGTGCAGAGCCGGCTCTGCCTGGCTGGAGCTGTCTGGGCTCCAGCAGCAGTGAGGAAAAGCCGGCAGAGGGCAGGGAAATGCCGCAGGAATTCACTGACAAGGCAGAGGAGATGCAATAAACCCCATTTCCTTCCTTTCCTGACACTCTTTGCAGCTCAGAGCATAACTGTTGCAGCACAGTTAAACCACAACACTCCTGACTCACTGGATGCTGCCTGGGACCCTCCTGCACCAGCTCCTTGCGGGAGCAATGCAAGCCACAGCATTCCTGGGACAGCACGTGGGCTGTGGCCCATGCCAGGACTGGGGTTTCCCCAGGATGAGCTCAGCCTCCTGGTTTGCAGCAGCCAGGATGTTATTCCAAACATGTCCTTCGCTCCCCCCACTTCCAACCACCACAGTGGGGTAATTACACATTCCTGAGCCCTGAGCTTCACAATCCCTCTGTGGGGACAGACAATGCCAGGCTGTGCACATTTCACTCATGGTCATCGGCATTTCTCTCACCCACTGAACTGGCAAAGGTTGGACTTTATTACTTGGGATGGGATGGGATGGGATGGGATGGGATGGGATGGGATGGGATGGGATGGGAGGGGACGGGCCGGGCCGGGAGGGGCCGGGACGGGCCGGGACGGGACGGGACGGGACGGGA
>WAAE01008629.1:145330-221246 GCA_013400495.1 Nicator chloris
GGGATGGGATGGGATGGGATGGGATGGGACAGCCACCACTCACCCCACTGCACAGGTGCTGCAGAGCTCAAGCCCAGCAAACCCTGGCCACATCCTGAATGCAAAGCTGATACAAAGTCTGGCATCACCTCACAGAAAGGTTTTAAAATATCCAGAGAGAATTGAATCCATTAGAATACTTCCTCACAAACCTCATTCTTACTGGGATTCTCGGGGTTGAGATTAGCCCATAAAATAGAGGCAAAATCTCTTCAGCTGTCAGTGCACTCCGTGTGTTGCTGACATGCACAAAGGAGAACTTGTCTCTCCTCATTTCAGGTGTAGTTTCAAAGTTGAGTTGTAGCCTTAAAATCAGCCCCATGGTGCTTCAGGAACGCAGCACATCCATCCTCCCTGAGAGGGAAACGAGGAACACACCAACAGAGCAGGGCCCAGAAACTGAACCACTGAGTATGGAAACGGAGTTGTACAGGTGTCCTCCTGCTCGTTTTTCCCTTGCCAAGGTCCCTCTTTCCCTCTTTCCTCATGTGGAGTTTACTACAGGTGACACTGAGAAGCACTGACTGAAAGACCCAGGTTACACACAGAAGAATTAATATTTATCTGTCTGAAGTGGGATCACACTCTGAACACAGCAAAACAAGCTCCCACACACAGGTTTCGTGTCAACACAGGGCCCGGAGAGATGCCCACGGCTCAGGAAGTCAGCCAGGCCCTTTGATGTGGCTCTGCACGAGAAGCAACAAGCTCAGATCCTCAGCAGAGCCAATTAGGCCAACAAAGGACACGTTTAATTTAGCAATGCTGCTTCCGGGGCTCAAGACAGTTCACCTGAGAGAACACACACGGCTCTGGATGTTTGGGGCCAGGGTTCACTGAGCAGAAGCAGAACTGACTGACAGTTTCCTGTAAACTCCATAGGAATCTGAAGCAAGACAGGACATTGAGCTCAATGCCACTGTGAAGTTTCTCAACTTCCTTCAGCATCTCCAAACAGCACCCAGAAACCAGAGAAAGGATGCACCCACCTGCTTTCACTGTCCAGGAACACGGAACTGCTGCTTTTCCCCAGGGCTTCGCTGATGGGAGAGAGGCAGAAGGGGGAAGAGAAGGCATCAGAATCAGAGTCAAAAGTGCTGTCCCTGCTCACATCGTCAGCAGACAGCTCCAAGGAGCCCTCGTCCTCCCTGCAGTCCGGGCCCTCCTCCGTGCCCTCCGACCTGTTCTGCTCCTCCTGGGAGCTGACTGTGGAGAGGGTCCCTGAGTCGCTGCGGGGGGGCTGCGGGGACCGGCGGGCGCCGCTCTGCGACAGCTTCTCCCCTTCCGAGGAGGGGGCCCCGTCCCTGACGAGCTGTGACACCGTGAGGATGTCGTCACCCCGGGGGGGCAGCGCCCCTCTCTGCTCCGGGGGGGACGCGGGCCGGCCGATGCCGCAGCCCCGGGCGTGGCGGCCGCGCTTTCGGGGCGCTTTGCGCACGGGGGAGCTCTCGGGGGTGACGTAGCGCAGCGCTTCTTCGTCCTGCCGCTGGATGCGGGAGTTGGGCACCCAGGCCAGGATCAGCGTGCTTCCCAGCAGCTCGTCCTTCTCCATGTACAAGCACAAATAGCCTGAGACAGAGCACAGCAGCACCAGTTGAGACATGGAGTCGTTCTAAGGGAACTGCATAACCCTGAAATTTTCCTTTCCCCGTCTCGTCATCTCTGGAAATGTTCAAGGCCAAGCTGGACGGGGCTCTGAGCAACCTGGTTTGGTGAAAGGTGCCCCTGCCCACGGCAGGGAGGATCTTTAGGGTCCTCCCTTTACCTTTTCAGGAGATGACCTTTAAGGTCCCTCCTAAGCCAAACCATTCTGTGTTTCCTGCCACTTCACTACCGCTTCACTTGGGCAAAACAAACCCTTTTATTTACCAGGACAGAATTCTGTCAAAGGAATTGTGGAGTGCTCAGCATTATTCTGTATTTGCAAATCATTTCAAGTCTGCATGTGGCTTTTGAACAGTTTGAATTCCCTCTGGCCTAACTGAACAGAGAAATGACATGCAAATACTTGGACTTCCTGGACAGATTTATTAATCAAGAGTAAATTATAAAATATGTTCCCACATGAAAAAGTTCTACTGTTTCTTAGTTAAACAGTCTCAAGTGCCAGCTGAACATTGGTTTCTCAAGAATATTTACCTTAGTGTAGGTAAAGAGCTACAGTTTTTATGGGAAGCCAATGGAAAAAGAAGTCACCCACACCAAAAGGAAAGCAAGGGTCAGTGTTCAGAGAATAATTCGTTTTGTGAAGCTTAGCCAAGAGCCACAGGTCTTTGATGAGAACATGAAAGAGCACAGGAACAGATGAGAATAAAAGGACAGAGCAGGATTTATCCTCATTTACTCCAGTGCACGCAGCCACAATCAGGCTTTTTGGATTTTCCCTTTGCCAGTGGTTGCTGAGGCCACTCCAGCAATGACAGTTACAAGAGGATACTTGGATTTCCTGAACAATTCATGGATGTGAACGAGCAACAGAAGTTACTGTCCTCACATGACAACTTCCGACTGCACAAAAGGACTTACTAAACCAGGTAAACCCATGCTGGACCAGAAGAGAAAGGAGCAATATCACTGATCTTCCTACTAAAAGAAGAGCTGATGGATCAGCTTGTGGATGGCTTTCCTTAGTCTTCCACAGAACTGCCTTGCCCTGTCCCCCACTGGCACCTCTTCACTTCATAGAGCCCAAGGTGTAGAACTTGACAGAAGCCACACCCAGGAGAGAGAAAAAGAGAGAATGGGCAGTGTCTGCAACACCCCATCACCTGGATGGTGCTCCCCGACGCCCTGCAGCAGCTCAGGGGGGTGGACACAGACATTGTTCTTGGAGTAGATGATCTCCCCATCGAGCGTGGAGGAGCCGCCGCCGCCGGGAGTCAGGGTCAGGAGGTCGGACGCTTTCGAAGAGGCTCGACGGAGGAGTCGCCCCAGAGACATCGCCAGGGAAATGTTTCCATCATCTGTCAGCTCTAGTCAGGAGCCAAATCCAGAAGATCTGCCAAGAGGGAGGAAAAAATAGTGTGAGAACCAAAATAACGACAGCAGAGCACGTGCCACCCACTGTCTGAGGACAAGTCTCCCGCCAGCCCACACCTCAAGTGAGAGCCCACAAACGCTGTGGATGTGTAACATCACCTTCATGCTTCAAAGGTGCTCAAGCACACAATCCCAGGACATTTTTCTCTGCAATGAAGAAACATGAAGGCAGCAAACCCCCACGTGTTAACAGTTACTGTGGGGAGGAGGCAGAACAGCAATGCTGCTCACTGAAATTCCCCACTGAGGGAACAGCTCAGCGTGTGGACCTGCTCGAGTGTGTCACTGACCCAGGATGTCACAGAGCCACAGCTGATCCCAGAGGTTCCTTCAGCACAGGAATGGCTGAGACCACAGCGCTGAACATGGGGCTGCTGCTCCACCTATAGCATCTCCAAAAGCAACAGCAATCAAACCACTTCATCTTGTGCTTGCCCTTTCTCTGTGTTTGAGGTTTTTGGGGTTGGGAATTCTTCTGTGAGGTTGTTTTTGGGTCTGGTTTGGGTTCTTTTGATGGTTAAATAGAGCCTTGCCAGAGATAAGGCTCAAAAGCCCCATGTTCACCAGGGAGGGCAGAGCCTGGACACAGAGCATGGCACACCAACTCAAGGCAAACATTTCACCCATCCAGAGTTTCACAGACCTGTGGAGCACAATCCCCAGCTCACCCCCTAATAAACTCTGTGCTCAAATGGGACATGCTGCTTGCTGGGGCTGATGATGAGGAGCTCTGCAGAGGGCCCAGAGGGGTCACCCAAGCTGTAAAGCATTCAGCAGATGGGTCAGGACGTGTTGGAAGAGCAGGAGGGTCTCACACAAAGCAACCCCAGTGCAGAGCAGGCTCCCTGCAGCCATCCCCAGCTGGGAAGCACCAGAACCACGGCAGTTTGTGTTCTGCCAAAACCACAGGAGAAGAGGAAACTCCTGCTTTTGTTCCTTTGTGTTCACATGGCCCAGCTTGCTGTGAACAGGCCAGTGTGACCCAGCACAACCCACACACAGCCACGCTCCCAGGCCCAGGGAGAGCTCAGCCCGGGGTGTTCCTGGGGACCAGTCCCATGCTGGGCTGCAGGGCATGGCCACGAGAGCCAGAGAGGAAAACAAAGCAGACGGGTCCTGGCCTGGGGCATCTTCTGAGGAAATACTTAAGGGCCTAAGCAAGCACTGTCTGATGTTGAACAGCTCTGATGTCCTTAATCTGGTTTTGATGGCAAATCCTGCCAGCCCAGAAGGGCAGAAGGCAGAAATGGCAAAGGGGCGTTTCCCAAAGGGCAGGGTGAGGGCTGCAGGGAAGGCAAATAGCTGTTCTGCCTCTGACAGATTGGTACATGCAGAAAACTGCAAATGAGACTGCCAAGCTGTTGACAGAGCCTTCATTAAAGGACAAACTATTGGTTTAACTGGCAATCACCACATTTGTCAGCTGGAATCACAGCAGAGGCAGTTTCTGCATTTCAGCCTTTGCTGGGACTTGATGGAGAAGCCCCAACCCTGCTCTGTTGAGTCAAAGAATCACTTTGCAAGTCCTGCACACTCCTGTCTCCTTCTAGCACCAGACAAATGTATCCTCATGTCTCAGCCCCAAAAACCAAACACCAGTCGAGCCCTAAGCTCATTCTTGTCCACATTGGCAAAATCAACAGGTTCAGGCTCTGGGTTACACCTGGCAGAAAGTCATTTGCCTCGACCACACTTAAGGAGCAAATCACCTTTCCTCCTATGGCACTCTGCAAGAACAGACAGTGAATTCTGGTGCAACTTCTCCTTCCCCACACTGAGTTACAACATGCTGTTTCCAAACAGGGCTGGGGGAGTCAGGGGAAGTGATGTGGAGCCACCTGGCCGGAGATCTGGGCCTCCAGCACACCTGGGCAGGGTCACCTGTCAGCACAACAGTGGCTACAGCAGCACAGCCCTTCATCCCTGTCAGCGACCTCCTCAGAACCCCCAAAATCAGGGGATGCACAGGAGGAAGGAGGCACCAGCTGGCTGCTGCTGCTGGCCAGCGAGTGCTTCCTCAGGAAACAGAGGGACAGGAGCTGGAGAGGCACATGAGGAACAAGAGGTCGTGTGATGTCCTGCTGCAGCTCTCTGGGTGCTCCCAGGAAGGCAGGGGAGGGTCAGGATGTCTCTGCCAACAGAGGCACCACTTAATGAGCTTTCAGCAGGCACAGAAAGAACAAAGCGACAGGTAAAGATCAAAAGCTGCCCCCTGGGAAGCCAGAGGAATTTAAAGGAAATCTTGCTTTGATCCTGCAGAACACCTGTTGTTCAGCACTGCCTGCATGTGCAGGTGGACGGCGCTGCAGGTACACAGGGTTGGGAAGAGGAAACCAGAAAAAAGACAAAAGCTTTGGAATACAGTGGCCTGCCAGCTCAGAAATTCAGTCTATTGGACTTGTCTGGCAGAAGAGCTGCACATCAGAAATCAGAGACCACTGCAGTGCTGCAGACAGTAGCCAGACTCACTGGGATATATAAATATCACCAGGAAACTCAATCCTTTCACTGTTCTCACAGGCCAGGGAATTCTTTGTAGCATTGGTTGCAGGATTAATGAAAAACAGATGCAAGTCACAGGACAGTTTCAGGGAGGTGACAAGAGTTATCTGGGCTAGGGAAAGAGATTGTCAAGAGAAGATAAAAGTGAGGGAAATGTATTAAAAGTCTTCACACATGGGAACTGTCACTGCCAAAAGAAGAGCTGTCAATGAAGGACGGGAGGAGTTGTAAGGCAGTTGAACTGTGGCAAGGAATACCTCGTTTTGTCATTCTAGTAGCTGGGACAATGGGGCACCAGAACAGGAAACCTCAAGAGGCCATTTCCATCGCTGGGGTTTCAAAGGCCACCCAAATAAAGGCCCAGTCAGTCCCAGTGGGGACCAGATGGTGGACTGGACCTCTGAAAGTCATCTAGTCTAGTGGTACAACCTCAAATGTCCCTGAAACTCAGCTTGGGGAAGTGTGCCTCCTTCCTAAAAGACAGGAGTTCATACGACACAAAGCAGCAAACAGTAGAGACCAAATCTGCAGGGTTTGCTCTGTTCTCAGCCCTTTTCCACGTGGGACAACACCTGCACACACAATCCGTGGGGTCTGGGTCGTGGGGAGAGGCAGGAACTGCTGCTGCCTCTTGTGTGCACTTGGGAAAGCAGCAGGAACTGTCCCACAGCTCAGGCAGCAGTACATCAGCACCATTCAAAAAACCCCATTTTCATATTAATTTCGTATTTATCTGCTGATCTGAAGGGATTCTTCTCAGCGTGGCAGAGCCAGCTCAGCTCTCCAGAAGCTGAAGCACTGCGTTAGCTGATAAGCTCTTGCCGAGTGCCAATATTTATTAAGCACACACACATTTTCTTCTCCCACACATCAACTGTTGCCACTAAAAATCTTCGCTCCAGCTCCTGTGTCTGTTCACACAGCCCTGGCTGCTCTCCCAGTCGGTGCCAGCACTTCTCAGCTTCATGAGTGAGAAAGTGCCGGGGAGCCAATTCCTGCAATCACCCGTGGAGCCTCTTCCCCAGAGCCCGTCCAGTTCCAGCCAGCAGCATCCAGACCAGCACCGGCTGCTCGCTCCCGCAGCGCTGCCCTTCCCTCCGCAGGAATCCATCCCCAGGATCCTGTTTGCCTTGGCAGATCGCACCTCACTTGGCACCTGCTGCTGGACCAAATGCTGCAGCCTCCGCTCGCTCGAGATTCCCGTATCCCGGCCGGGAGGGCAGCGCCGGCTCTGACACACCCAGCACATCTCCGCGTCCGCGGGCACCGGGGGCACCCCCGTTCCTCTCCCAAAGGAACCCAGCTGCAGCCCACAGCTCCCGGCGCTGAGCCCTCCGTGCGCTCCGGCTCCCAGGGCACATTCACTGTGCAAGGCTTGCAGAGCTTTACAAGCCACGCAAGCCGAGCTGCAGGGCTCTGGCAGTGAAACGTGAGACCTGCAGCGTGTCTGGGCACGGCAGAGAAACACGAGCTGTCAAACAGCAGCACCACATTTAAGCATGAAATGTCTTTGGGAAGAAAAACGCAACAGGCTCGTTTTCTTTCTTGCCCTTCCTAACTTGAATTTAATTTATTTGAACTGAATTTTACATATTTAAGGAGGGCACAGTCGCTGCACCGGTGGGGCTCAGACACCGCACAAATTCCTGCCTCTTTCCCCTCTTGGGAACAGCAAATGCCGGGTTTGGAACTCTCAAGCACAGAGTAACCCGAGTACGGCAGCCTGGAGTCAGGACTCAACTGCCTCCCAGTCCTCCCGAGTGGATCTGCTGTGCCACTCTCAGCTGGTCACTCACTTGATCTCTACTCCTCTACAAGCACATGAGAGCCCTTGTACAACCTTCCCTTTGTATTACAATACCTCAGCGTTGGGAATAAAAAAAGAAAAGCTTTCCAAACTCCTCACCACGCTGGAGCCAGTTAAGAGGATCCAGACAAACCAAGGAACAGCATTTACCGTGGGGAGCCTCTCTGAAGTCATCCCATCTCATGGGGAGAATTATGTAGGTCACCAAAAAGTCTTTCATTGCTGCCCTGCTGGAGCAGCAGTGGCTCACAGAGCCAGAGCAAAGGGCAGGGAACAGCCAAAATCTCCCCAACTCCAAATGCAGTCGCTACAGCAGGACCGATTTCGCTCAGACGCATCTCAGCTGATCAGGTAAAAAAGGGGCAGCAGCCTGAATCCTGCAAGGCTGTGACTCAAGAGATGAGAGGGGAAAGGGAATGCTATGTCAGGGCTGGCTGCTCCCAGCCACACCTGCTCAGGCATCAGAAAGCAAACAAAAGCAAACAGAAGGCAAATAAAACTCACCCATCCCCAGCACCAAACTCAGCAACAGCACACGCTGTCACTGAGACACTGTGTGTGCCACGTGTCCCTCCATCCTCAATTTACCAGCTTTTCATGTCACTCATCTGCACTGCTCGGGCCACAGGAAACGCTTCTATGGCTTTTTATTTCCAACATCCTGTTGCTGTGTCCTGATAACACTCTCAGGACTCGATCCTCAAAAACCAGCAGCTCAAACCCCAGGAGTCTGGATGACAGCTCAGTGGATGAGCTGACTGCAAACTCTGTTCTCAGTATGAGAGACATCAGACCATGCATCATCTCTGCCACTCAGACACCCTGGACTTTCATTTTTCTTCCTATTCCAAGTAGCAACTAAGAACAAAACACCTCTGCAAGCCAAGCACCCAGCCTGAGATCTCCCAGAGGAAGCAGCAAAGTTATTTTACAGGGTGTCAGCAGCACAGAGAGCAATGCAGCACCCCACAACCCCTGCCTGCAGCATCCCGAGGCCGCTCATCAAAGCACTGCCAACGATCCTCCATCCACCTTCTCCACAGGTAACAGGAATCAGGCAGATGTTGGCATCACCTGGGAGAAGACCAGGTCCCCAAGTGAAGATAAACATTGAAATACCCTAAGCTGCACGGAGCCTCACTGAAATAACAGAAGACAAAGTTTAAGAACTATTTCGATTTCCACCAGCGCCCCCGGCGGCACCACGATCCCTGGACAGCACCCTGATCCCCGGGCAGCACCCTGATCCCTGGGCAGCATCCTGACCCCTGGACAGCATCCCGACGCCCGGACAGCATCCTGACCTCCCGTCAGCATCCCGCTCCCCGGACAGCATCCCGACGCCCGGACAGCATCCTGACCTCCGGGCAGCATCCTGACCCTCGGGAAACATCCCGACCCCCGGACGGCATCCTGACCCACGGCATCATCCCGTTCTCCCCGAACACCCGCCCGCTCCCGCCGCCCTCCGCGGGGCTCCGGCGTGGGATGGGAGGACAAAGAGCGGGATCAAACACGGACCTGCCCAGGTACCGGCAGGATCCCGCTGCCGGATCCGGGGGTCCCGGGACAGCGCTGCAGGATCACCCGGCCCCCCACGCCCCGCCGCCCCCAGCCCGGCCCGGCCNGGGGGGAGCACAGCGGGACCCGCCCGGTGCCGGTACCGGGGCCCGCGGGCGCAACCGGGGCTGGCGGGGCACGGAGCGTGTCCCGAGCACCCCCGCGCGCCGGGGATGGTGCGGCCCGACCTCTCCCGGCCCCCGCGGGCCGCGGTGGTGCCGCCCGGGCGGTCACGTGAGCGGGTGTTGATGCGTTGCCTGGCAACGGGAACATGGCGGAGCCGCCGCGGGTGAGTCGGGGCCGGGCCGGGCCGGGCCGGTACTGCCCGCCCGGGGCTCCTCCGCCGGCCCGCACCGTGCTAGTCCGCATCCCATCGTATCCCATCGCATCCCATCCCATCGCATCCCATCCCATCCCATCGCATCCTATCCCATCGCATCCCGTCCCGTCCCGTCCCGTCCCGTCCCGTCCCGTCCCCTCCAGCACGTCCCGGTACTGCCCGGTCCGTGTTCCACCGCCCGCCCGGTACCTCCTGGCTCCCCGTGCGTGCCCCGTGCCCAGTCCCGCTGCTCAGCCTCTCTTTAAAAAGAGAAAGAAGAAAGAGAATAATTTGGCTACATGTTGTGCTAGCCGGAAGAATTTCTTTAATAAATCTATAAGGACTTTTTTTTTTTTAATAGATGTGAACTAGAAGCACGTGAAACTGTAAGTGGCGTGCAGAAGTTTTGTCAGGATCTCTACAATCTCAGTGCTTGCTGGGTGACTATTTCTGCAAATGAGATTAAACTTCTAAATTGAACTTCTGCGCCCTGTGGCCAAAAATACCATAGCATTAAAATTAAATGCAAATGGCAATGTGCTGCTCTGCTTTTCACCTGTGCTGTGTGCCAGGCCGTGGAAGCAGAGAATGGGAAGGACAGTGGAGAGTCTGCTCCTCTGGAGGAGCAAACAGGGTCAGAAAGAGAAGTCTGGCTGCAGAGCTGTTCGTGGGGCCTGCAGAAGTGGGACACTATAATTATATTTTGGGAGCATCTCTGTGCTGGCTCTAGAGCCAGGCCCTTGTGCTGATCCTTAGTTGGCATTGTTCATGTCTCGTGACAAAAATGAGCAGATGTTTAGGGGTAAATTGAGTTAGATTGAAAAGGTGATGGGTTTTGTGTTTCAGGAAAAATCGCCTGAGACTTTCCCAGATAATGCAGAATGTGACAAACCTTTGTCCTCCTGAACAGGGTGACATGGAGCAGCCACTTCCAGGTGGAGGAGCCCCTCCCCTTCCCTCAGGAGCACCTGCAGCAGAGCTGGACACAGGCACAAAGCCAGGTATCCGCTTTGCAGCACCCCTCAAGCACAGCCTCTGGTTTTCTCCCCTTCTGGTCACTGTTAATCCAACCAGAGGCACAATGCTGTGAAATCTAATCCTTCTGCTTTATCTTTTTCCCTTTTTTTGTGGTGGGATGGTGTCCAGGGAGCAAAGGACAGCCCAGTTCTCACCATGCAGAGCCGAGCTTTGAGCTCCCCGGTGATCATGGCAGCCAGAGACGGGAAAAGGCAGCTGAGGAACGGGAGAGAAGAAAAAGTAGGAGGAAAGCAGAAGAAACAGAAGTGGTCATCTTGGATCCAGAACACGTGAGAAGCCTGCAAATCTTGCTGTTCTTTGCAGAGTTGTTGTGAAAATCAGTTTTGCCAAAGTATTAACTGCTGACTGTGTCGCTCAGTCCTGACCCAGAGCTGCAGGTTCAGAGGGGAACAGTGCAGTGGGTGGATCTCAGCCCTTCAGTGCCCCTGAAAGAGAAGTCCTTGCAGCAAGGGTGAGAGGGTGGGTCCTCAGATGTAGCTCTTCTGGCATGGTTCTGATTTTCAAATGCTCTCACTTTTTGGCACCAGCAAGTACCCACTCTGTAACATGTCTCACTTGCTACAGTGAGTGTAGCTAAAATAAGCACACAAGTGTCTGTGGCAGAAATATTTTATTGGGTGGGGGACGTAGCAGTGATATATATATATCATATATATATATACTATATTTATACAAGTATGTTAAAGCTTATCAATACTGTCCTCCTTTACAGCCTCTGATGACAAGATTCCAGACTGCCCTGAAGAATTACCTCACCAGGCAGATAGAACAAGTGAACCTAGACCTCCATGAGCTGGTACACAGCCTCTCCTTTGCCTCCCCACAGCCCCTGCCCTCCGAGCTGCTGGGAGACAGCTCCTTCCCTCTTGTGTCTGCAGAGGACAGCAGTGAAGAGCAGCAAAGAGCAGAGAGAAGAGCTCGGGGTGATCCTTTATGGGGCCCAGCAGCAGCTGGGGCAGCTGGAGGTGGAACTGGAGAAGAGCCACGAGCGCTGTTCGCAGGCGGCCGCAGCGCGGCAGCAGCTGGAGGAGGAGCTGCAGGAACTCAGGGGTGCTCACAAGGAAATGTGTCACAACACGGATGAGGAACGCAAGGAAGGTGATGAAGGCAGTCCTGGCAGTGTTTCCCAATTCTAGGGCTGTGTGGAGATATTAATGGGGATTTAAGTCAAGCACTGGATTGAAAAATACGGCAAAATAATCAGGAATAATGCGCTGGTTGAAAAGTTTCACAGATACTCCTGGAATTCTGTGAGCTGGGAATCCAGGAATTGCTTGCCAGGATCTTTAGCTTTGCTTGTGGAGCTGTACTCCAAAGCTGATGTAAATATGTGTGCTGGGGAGGGCTGGTTTAGCTGATGTGTGAGAGGTTTTGCTTTGGGAGCTTCTTTCTCTTTTATCTCTGTTTAAGGTGTACCCTACAAAGAGACTTCTCTGAAACTATTTTGCTTCTTGTCCCCCCAGTTTCTGCAATGCAGACCCAGGTTGAAAACCTGGCCTTGGAGCTCTTGTATGTGCAGAACATGGACCAGGACATGCATCACAGGCTTTTACTGATGAAACAGTCAGCAAAGAGGGCTGAGGCAGAGAGGATCCAGGCTGAGGTGGAAAAGCAAAAACAGGTACCAAGAAAAACTGTCTTTGAAATAAATAAATGCAGGTGCCAGCAGTCAGCCTTGCAGGATGTGCCACCTTAATAAGAGGAAGGCTAGAACGATTGAATCATGGAAGATGAGTGGGGATATTTTTCTCAAATAATTGAAAAAAAAAAAATAAATCCAGAGGCTCTTCTGAAAAGGAGAAGCCCTGCCTACCCCAAGACTGCAGCCCTGCCCAGAGGGTTTGCAAGCCTTAGGACAGCAAATCACTCTTCACTCAAGGAGAAGGAGAAGGAGGATATTTAATGAAGAAATATCATGTGTACAGGTCCTGAGAATAATTCTGAACCACAATGTGAATTTCACAATGGAAAGTGAACTTTGGGAATGAGCGGAGCCGGTCGGTGCTGGAGCTCCCCCTGCTGCCTTCCAGGACACCATCCACGGGGCACTGCTCATGCAGAATTCCCTGCAAACTGTCCAAGCACAGTGGCTTTAGGAGGGTTTTAACAAAGGATTTTCAAATACACATTATTAAGATTCCCAGCAGCTGGACGGGTGGCTGTGCAGACTGGAGGGAATGTGGCTTCAGAGCTGACTTATCAATTTCCTGCTGGAACTGGAATAACAAACAGGCAGCAAAGGTTTCATGCTCCTGCAAGTCATCCCTGCTGCAGTTGTGAGCCATTTGTGCATGAATGGGAAAGTCTCAGCAGGACTCAGATCTAACCCAGTTGCCAGTTTTAATTCCTTTTTTAGCTGATGTTATTGTAGGATGCAGTTGGTTTAGCCTGAGATCCCATGACTCACCCTGGACTGCTTGGCTCTGTAGGACCTTTTCCTGGACCAGTTAACAAGGAGAGTGTACCAGCTCCAGGAACAAATTGCTGTGTTTGAAGCTCAGCTTGTGGCCCAGGCAGAGGACACAAAAGTGACCCGGCAGGCAGTCAGTGAGGTAGGAGGGGACTTGTCCCTTGTGGTTAATATTTCCCTCTGGCAGGGCTGACCCCTTTGGCCCGTGCTCACGTGGTCTGCACAACGTGGGACAGACTTTCACACTTTGTTCCTGTTTGGAAGAATGAGGACTTTTTTTTCTTTTCCTTTGTCCTTAAGAAGTGCCTGTAAATCATTTCCTCCTGCCCTTCTCAGCAGTTTTTCCTTGCAGATCTGTGCTCTGTGGGCTGCTGAGAAATGAACCAGCCACGGAGTTGAAGCTGATCCTGCTCAGCACATTATGAACAAGAGGATAAAAAAATTATATTGTAACATGAATTTGTTTTTTCAACACAGTGTAGATTCATCCTGTCTGCCATCTCTCTGTTTCCCAGGCTGGTCTGGAGGTCGAGGCTATCAACATGGAGAAGAAGAGGCTGATGGACCACTGGAACAGCAGTTTGGCTGGCATGAAGCAGAGGGACGAGGCCTATGTTGTCACTCAGGAGCTGCTGAGGTATGGTCTGAAACCAGACCCCGAGGACACCTCAGATTTGGGCAGGAGGGATTCTAGAAGGGGATTCCAGTGTGTCTCCTGTAGGGTTATCACTGTGTGGGCAGGGTGTGTCAGGCAGAACAAGATTCCTGCTCTAAAGTACATAATAAATTTAAAGGATAAGAGGCACATTTCTTTGTTGCTGTTTTCTTTATCCTAACCACATCTCTTCCTTGGAATGTGGGGGGTTTCTGAAGCTATTTAGAGTTTTTAAGATCATATTTTATTCCTTTAAAAGAGTTCCCTCACCTTTGCACCATCTCTTACTCCAATGAGAGGGATGTCAGGAAGGGTTTCTCTCTCATTATCAGGGTTTTGTGAGGCCTTTGGAAATGCTCAGGAAAACCTCCCTGTTACTGCCAGAGGAAGTGTTTATTTGCTCATGAGCCTTAAAGCTTGACTGATCCTCTGAGAACAAACAATCTGCTGTTATATGGTGACATCCTGGTTGGAATGGGGGCTGGGACAGTACTGAAAGAAGGAATCAATTTCCCTACACACATTTATTTTTAAATCTTAGTGTCTCCATCCATCTCCTGCTGACTCTGCACTGTCACAGCAGCTGAGCCCTTACAAACATCTTCCTTCTTGGGCAGTTGCTGCTGCAATAACGTGTTTGAAAAGAGGAATTTGTGGTGTTCAGCACCAACCCCTGTGATGACTTTCCGTCCTCTTTGCCCCTCCAGCAACTACAGACGTGACCTCAAGTCCCTAGAAGGGGACATCCATGGCTGTGGGAAGTCCATCAGGAAAGAGGAGGAGAAGAATGAGAACCTTGTCAGCCTCCTGCACCGCTGCCAGAATGATGCCAGTGTGACAAGGAAACTGATTGCCCAGTGCCTGCTGGAGCAGGAGGCCCTGCAGGTTCAGACTGGCACCTACACTCGTGTTCTGCATGAGACAGAGCAGGCCCTCAGCAGGACCAAGATGGTGAGGATGAATCCTTTTGAAACTTGAATTGAGATTCAGTACATTCTATACCCTTCCTCAAACAGTTGCAGTGATCCTGTGTCTGTCTTCCAACCCTTTAGGACCAGGCTGCTCACCAGGATGAGTTGCTGTCCATCAGGAAGGGTATAGAGAAGGGAACTTATGCCAAGGAGCAGCTAGAGAGTGAAATCATGGCAAAGCTTCAGGACCAGAAGATATCCAGCAAAGCTGCAAAGCACTTCTCCCAGCTGGCTGAAAAACTCCGGAACAGAAAAAGCGACCTGGTAGGGCTTCCCCCACCTTGGGAGGGCAGGGAAGGAGCCACTGCAGCACGGGGTCCCCAGCAGGGTTTGTCAGTGACTTTGTTCTGGTTTCAGGTCTGCACTGAACCTCTGCTGAGTTTGCCTCTCCAGTCTGGTTCTCCCTGTGATCTTATTGCAGGATTCTGGTGTATGTGAGGGAGCTTGGCCAAAAAGCCCTGACACAAAACTGTCCTTCAATTAAAAAATGGGGCAACGTGATGAATCCTGGGAGTATTTAATATAAAGTATTAGCATTTCTTATGTACTAAAAAAAAAACCCAATGGATGTGATGCTTCTGTAATCTGATTTTAACTATTTTAAAATTACAGAAACTTTTATTTCTATAATTCACCATGGAATGGGATGCAGGCAGCTCTCAGTTCTGAGGAACATCCAAGGAACAGTCCAGCCTGACCCACAGCTCTTTAATCCATGCTAAGTTGCTCTCTCTTTGTGTGTAACTAGATCACTTAGAAAGATTAGAAAACTGAGCCCAGCACTTCCCACACCGAGTGCTGTGCTGGCTGAGGGGGGTGTGTGCCAGGTGCTGCAGAAGGGACAGTAGAGTGATGTCCTGGCACTGCTGGCAGGTAACTGGAGACAGCTGGGCCAGGGGTGGTTGCAGAAGGGATGAGTGAGGTCTCTCAAAGGTTTTTGGAGCCTTTAGGCTCCTTAATGCTTTTCAACAGCTGTATGGGAGAGGTAGATATTGTATTACCTGTCAGTTGATGGAGAAGCAAAGATACACAGAGGGTAAGTAGCTTATGGCTTGTAGTGCAGCCCTGGGAGTAGAACCTCCATCCCCAGACTCCTGTGCTGGGACAGGTGGCATTACAACTCAACAAGGGGCTGTTGGGGACAGTGATGTGTTTTCCCTCTTCACATTCCCAGGAGCTGCATTTTTACAAGGTTGAGAACGATGTGGCCCAGATTATTCTGAATGCAACTAATACCAGCTGCAGGCTGACAGTTCACCAAAAAACACTCTGTGAGGTGGACAGTGAAATAAAAAATATGAATGAACTGATCGCCTGCCAGGAAAATGAGATTGAAAAGTCCAGGCTCGTGGCTGACAAGAAGGGAGGCATCATCTGCCTGTACAACAAGAAGCTGGAGATGCTTCTTGCTCAGCAGGGGGTAGGTACTTCTGTGTTTCAGTCCCAGTTTTGTTTTTATTCTTTGTGGTGGCCACAGATGCCCCTGACCAATGGAACTGTGTTAAGTGTTGGGTAGTTCGAAGTTTCAGGCATCAGCGCTGTGATTAAAAAGCTGCACTGGTTAATGCAGTGTTTGTGTTTATCAGTTCAGAATGCACTGAAGGGAATTGTGAAATGAGGGTGTGCCTGGCACAGATCCCTGCAGGGACTTGCCTGCACCTGATGAAAAGGTCAAATGGCATCAATGAGTAAATAGGATCTTGGGAAAATCTGCAGACCCTGAGGAGGGGAGAAGGGGGCAGGCAGTGAGATTTCAGTTGTTTGAGGGATTGGCCCTATTGGGATGACCCCCACATCTGTCCCTGCCAGTGTAAGACCTTATCAATACCCGTGGGGAAATGACTCCTGTGCCACATCCTCTGCAAACTTTGGAATGTCCAGATGCTGTAAACAACTCGGGCAGCTGCTGCCTGATTTATCCCCAACTTTGCTGTTGTCCAGGGGCAAGAACTGGGACCACTGGAAATTGAGATCAACCAGCTGAACAAGCAGATAGAGGAATGCAATTCCGAGGTGATGACGTTGCAGAAGTACTGGCTCAATGAGCAGAAGGAGCTGGTCAAGCTGACACGGGAGAGGGAGGAACAAATCACCTCCCTGGACACCTTCCAGCAGCAGATCATCATCATGCAGCAGAGGAAGCTGCGCCTTGAGAGTTCGTCATTGCCTGGCTGTCCCTCAAAATGTTCATGTGGAGGGAGGGAAAGGGGCTGGAGGGTTACAGATGGGAAAAGCTGGACCTGCCCAAAGAGTGCTCTGGCTGTGTGTGAGCAGGAGTACCAACAGCCCAGGCACTCCTGCTGATTGCAGGTTGTTATTCCTATAAGGACTGATCCTGCTGTCCTGACAGTGGGACCCTAAGTGACAATGTCACCTTTACACTTGTTAAATAAAGTTTGCAAGTAGTGGGTAGGTAAATGTCCCCAGCAATGATTGCACTTTCCTTGGCCAAACGCAACTTTTGTCCACAGGAGTCTCATTCAAAACCTTTTTTTTGTTTCTTTGTTTTTGAGCTTGTGGAAAATAATTTTTGGCTGGAGGGGTGGCACAGGGGTGGCTCTGCCTTAGGTGTTGCCAGCTCTGATAGCCATTTGTCACACCTTGTCTGTGTTCAACAGAGTGCTCAGGGGAATTCTAAGACTCTTTTCTGTTCACTCATAGATGAAATCCAGCAGGAAATAAAAGAGCAGAAGGACGTGGAACGGCACATGAAGAACATGTCAAATGACTTGATAAAGTTGAACACGTTGATCAAAAAGAACAACAGCAGCGTTGAGGAGCTGCAAAATGGCAAAATCGTCACAGAGAACGAGTTTGTGCAGTCTCTCAAGGTACTGGGGCACCTGCACCTCATTCCCAGCTCTCAGCCTCCAGTGCAGATCAGAGGCAAACAGTGTTCTGGAAAACCTTCTCAGCCTGACAACACTGTATTGTTCTGTTCTTCCCAAATCTAGGCAGCAGAAAAGGAATCCGTGGAGATGCAGGAGAGGCACAGTCAACTGGCTGAGGAGAAGGAAAGGCTCCTGAACAGCCTGGTAGAAGCAGAGTAGGTACCAGAGTGCCACAGTCCTGTGTGGCTGTGTCCATGTTCCAGTTCTCCAGTCACCAAACCTGGCACCAGCAAATATGCTTGTAGCCTTCCTGGAGAAGGGGGTGAATGTTTGAAACACAGAAACTGCAAGGTGTTTCAGCAGTCTCTGGAACCAGCAGGAGCTGGGAGGATGTTGGCTTAAACAGTCCCAGCATGTGTGAGCTGGATGTTGCCAAGATCCATATGGGAAGACTCTGCCAGGAACTGGCAGTGAGTGTGCTGCACTGGGCAGGTAATTGGGGGTCTGGCTTTCTCCTTCCTTCCCCTTTCTTCTCTGAAGGCATCAGATCCTGCTGTGGGAGAAAAAGATCCAGCTGGCAAAGGAGATGCGGGAAGCAACAGATGCTCTGTTGGAACAAGGCGAAATCCACGACATGAAAACAGAGATTCGGAGGATGCAGGTAAGGCACTGGGAAGGAGGGCTGGGAAGGGCAAGCCACCCAGTGTGCTCAGCCTTGGAGTGGCTGAAACAGCAGGCAGGAGATGAGAAACAGGCTGGAGAAGTGGCATCTTCAGGGCTCAGGGTGGGACTCTGAACCTCCCACAGCTCGACTGAACTGAGCACATCCAGCCCACACATCCTGCATTCCCCGTGCCAGCCTCAGCAGAATCTGGATACTCCCAAGGATTGCAGAATGGCTGCCACCTGATTCTGTGACCCTGATTTATATGCAATGTTGATTACTAAATATTGCATCACTTTAATCACTGGTTTAGAGAAGTGTTCCTTCTCCTGGCAGAGCAGCTCGTCCCCTTCGTTCTCAGGATGCTTCTGCTTTTCTGCTTCTGCTCTTGCTGATGAGGTTCAGACCAACATTTTGAATATTGGTGTAGACAAGTTGATAATCCAGGCCTCTGCCTTCCAGATCCACACACAGCAAACTGGGTTTGGACTTGGACCAAATGTGGCTTGCGGGCACTCATGTCACACGTGTCTGGTTTATGCTGGTGGGATGTGCAAGCAGACAGCTTCCCTTGGTGCTCTGGGTAAACAATTGGTGTTTTGAGGCTGGTTTGTGTCTTGGCAAACGGCAGGTGCGCTATGAGCAGCTGCTGAAGCAGCAGGAGACGTTGATTCGGGCCTTGGAGGCGTGTGTTTCTCACAGAGAGACGATAACAAATTGGGCAGAGGCTCAGAGCAAACTGGATAAGAAACACAGCACCAAGAACGACTTCCAAAGCAAAATACAGGAGCTGAAGAAGAAGATCAAGGAAACCCAGGAGGTGAGCAAGGGAAGTGGGGCTGCAGGAGCTCACACAGCTGGGCTTGGCCTTGTGGTGAGCACAGGAGTGTCTGTGCACAGACCCTGTGCCAGCACCAGGGGCAGGCTTTGAAAATCAGCCACTGAAAATCCCCCAAAACCAAGTTCTGGGAGGATGCTCAGGAATGCAGCTGAACTAGAGAACTGAAATCTGCCATTTCCTTCTCTTCCATTTACTAGAACATTTATGAATGCAACCAAACCAAGCAGGAGCTGGAGACCATCCAGGAGTCCCTCACTGACACCTTTTCAGAAAAGAAGAAGGAATTTTCCCAGCTCCAGGCTGAGTTTGACAGCCTCAGCTTGGACATGGAATGTCTTGTGAACGAGAAACGATGGGTGAGCACATCCACTCCCTTACAGCATGTGAGGCAGACAGAGCCTGCTCCTTCCTCAGCTGCCAGCTCTGTGTCAGCACCGTCCTGACCTGGTTGTGCTCAGTGTGGTGTTACAGCAGCTCATTAGCTGAGCACGTTCTGGGGGCTCACCAAGAGCCAACGTGACGTATTGAAACCCTGTCCTGGCAAGGGTTGCCTTATTTATGTGAGAATTTCTCTGATTTATGGAATCCTGTGACGTCTGTACCCCTCCAACACCTGGGCTGGGGGAGCTGTTTGGCTCTTCTGGTGGGGAATTCACAGCACTGTCCTTCCCTTGTCCAACGTGATGGTCACAGCACGGGACACAAGTCCTGCCATGCTTTTCCTGCCGTCACAGCCCCTTCTCTTTTTGCTTTACTCAGAACCTGTTGGAGCTTGTGGCCCGCCAGGCGCACCAGAAGCAGCTGCAGGCACTGAGGCAAGGGAACTACAAGTCCCTGTGCCACACTGAAGAGGCCTGCACCAACCAGCAGGAGAAACTGCAGGCTCGGCTGCAGACCATTAACACCATCGTGAAACAGATCCGGGAGGAAGAGCCCCAGCACCAAAGGGCTCTGCAGTGGCTCAGTCGCTGCTTGAGATCCAAGCTCAGGTCGCAGAAAGCCTGACAGGAACATAGAAAATACATGTAGTATCTTTTCTATTCTTCCACAGGCTCCAGACTTTGTAAATAAATACATAAATACATACATAAATGCATAAATAAATAAATAGATAGATAAATAAAAGCAAGTGCGGGGTATGATATTTACTTTGTCGGGTATAATATTTATTTAAGACGTACCACTGTAATTCTTTAGGTCCGTTTCTGTTTACGTTTCACTTTCGCTGCCCCAGGCAGCTCCCGGGCCCCGCCTCCGTGTCCCGCCCCGGGGGCCGCTGCAGCCCCGATTTCCCGGCGCGGGTTGGCCCAGCGCTGCTTTCGCTGCGGCTCCTGCCCGAGCGCCGGCAGCGGCGGGGCCGGGCGGCTCCGGGCCGGGGGAGCGGCCGCGCGGTGCCGCTGCCGGTGCCGGTGCCGCTGCCGGTGCCGCTGCCGGTGCCGGTCCATCCCCGCTGCCGGGAGGCGCAGGCCGGGCCATAGGGCCGGGCGCGGGGATCGTGGCCGCGCTGCTGGCCCTGCTGGCCCTGCTGGCCCTGCTGGTCCCGGCCGCGGCGCGGGGCCCCGGCGCTGCCGCCTGCGAGGTGTCCCCGGGCGGCCGCTTCGACTGCGGCCCCGAGCGGCTCCTGTCGCGGGCGGGCTGCGAGGCGCGGGGCTGCTGCTACAGCCCCGGGCCCGGGCCTCGCAGCGGCCCCGGCCCGCCCTGGTGCTTCTTCCCCCGCGGCTACCGCAGCTACCGCGCCGAGAACCTGACGGCCACCGAGAGCGGCTTCTCCGCCCGCCTGCGCCGCGTGGCCGCCGCCTTCCTGCCGGCGGCGGTGGACACGGTGCGGCTGGACCTGGCGCTGGAGACCCCGGCCCGCCTGCGCTTCACGGTGCGCCCCGGCTCGCCCGCCCCTGCCCGGGTGGCCCGGGCCGCCGCTGAGCGCTGTCCGCTGTCCGCCCGCAGCTCCGCGACGCGGCCCGGCAGCGCTATGAAGTGCCGCTGGCCACGCCGCGGGTGCGCGGCCGAGCCCCCAACACACTCTACGGGCTGCGGGTCAGCCAGGACCCCTTCGGGCTGGTGGTGTGCCGGCAGCGCGGCGGGAGAGTCCTGTGAGTGCCCCTCTGCCCCCCTCGCTTCCCCAGGGCTCGTCTGGAAGCGGCCCCGCACAGCCCCACAGTGCCCGCGGTGCGCGGGGACACCGGTGGGCATCTGGGACACTGCTGACGGCAGCGGGGTGGCTGTCGGTGGCTGTGGGGGCTTTACTTTGACTCCCTCTGCAGTTCAGTGGCTGGGCAGAACCAGGAATCCCAGAGCTCGGCCGCAACTTGCTTTATTTCACGTGGTGATGAGCATCCGTGTCCCTGCCCAGCACTGGTGGCCCCAGCTCAGTGCCTCCCTCCCAGCTCTTTGCCGGAGTCTCCCTTTCTCCCCGCAGGCTGAACACCACGGTCGCACCCCTCTTCTTCACAGACCAGTTCCTGCAGATCTCCACCTCCCTGCCGTCCCGTTTCATTTCGGGGCTGGGGGAGCACCTGACACCGCTGTTCCTTGACACAGCCTGGACCAGGGTCACCCTCTGGAATCGGGACATGGCCCCCGCGGTACGCAGCGGGGCTGAAGGAAAGGGACAGGTTCATCTGTGCTCCTGGAGGTGGCCCTGCCGCCTCTCACGTCCTGTCTGGGGCTGGGCAGATGTGTCTGTGCTGGTTCTGCTCTGGGCCGTGGCCATACCACCGGGCAAGCCCGTGGGACCCTTGTCCCCAGGCCCAGGTTTGTCCCGGCAGAGCTCTGTGCTGCTTGGGAGCTGTTTCCAGGGCTCAGGGCAGAGCTCTGCTGACTTGGCACAGTTTGGGACCACAGGCCCTGGGTTTGCACCTGAAGCCAGTGCTCCTGATCGGGGTGAGGGGCGGTCGGGTGGGTGTGGGGGTCTCCAGCAGAGCCTCACTGGCACCACACCCTGCTCCACTCCAGCCCCACGTCAACCTGTACGGCTCCCACCCTTTCTACCTGGTGATGGAGGACGATGGCTCAGCCCACGGTGTCTTTCTGCTGAACAGCAACGCCATGGGTGAGTCTCACGGAGGCACCGGGCGTGGGCCCGGCCCCGTCCCCGTCCTCAGCTCCCTCCCCTGGCACTCGTGCTTCCCCAGACGTGCTCCTGCAGCCCAGCCCGGCCCTGACCTGGCGCACCACGGGCGGGATCCTGGACTTCTACATCTTCCTGGGCCCCGACCCCAAGAGTGTGGTGCGGCAGTACCTGGATGTCGTTGGTACGGCTGAGCCGCGGGCGCTGCCGGGGTGGCCGGGCCGGGGTGGCTCAGCTGGGGTGGCTGTGCCGGGGTGGCTTTGCCAGGCTGCTGGGAGCAGCGTGGCAGAGCAGGGCTGTGGCGTGGCACAAGGCTGGGCCACCCCTGCCAGCACCCACCCTCCGCCCTCCAGGGTTCCCCTTCATGCCCCCGTACTGGGGCCTGGGCTTCCACCTCTGCCGCTGGGGCTACTCCTCCACCGCCATCACCCGGCAGGTCGTGGCCAACATGACAGCAGCCCGCTTCCCCCTGGTAGGGCCGGGCTGCTCCCGGAGCCTCGGGCCATGGGGGCTGCGGGGAGCCCCGGGGTGGGGGTCCCACAGCAGCACTGGGCTCCTCCCCGAGCGCCGCTGCCCCCACCCACAGGACGTGCAGTGGAACGACCTGGATTACGCAGATGCCAAGAGGGATTTCACCTTCAACAAGAAAAGCTTTAAGGACTACCCGGAGATGGTGCGGGACTTCCACAGCCGCGGGCTGAGGTACATCATGATTGTGGTGAGTTCCACGGGCAGCCTGGCACCGGGGTTCCGCTGCCCAGGGGTGGTGATGGGGGCAGGGCTGGCCGTTCCCTGCCGCTGCTGGGAAAGCTCTGGCTCTGTGCCCTTCCAGGACGCCGGGATCAGCAGCTCGGGGCCCCCTGGCACCTACAAGCCCTACGACGAGGGCCTGAAGCGAGGGGTGTTCATCCGGAACGCCACGGGGCAGCCCCTGATCGGGAAGGTGTGTGGGGAGCAGCCCCGGGGCCCACGGGGCACGGCTCCAGTGGGGCTGTGGGAGCAGGACCCAAGAGTGGGACAGAAATGTTTGGGGGGCCGTGGTGGAAGGTGGGGTGGTGTGTGGGGCTGGGGGCTCTGCCCAGTGCTCTCCCTCCTGCAGGTCTGGCCAGGCCCCACAGCCTTCCCAGACTTCACCAACCCACAGACTCACGAGTGGTGGCATGACATGGTGAAGGACTTCCACCAACAAGTGCCCTTCGATGGCATGTGGCTTGTGAGTGGCCCTGTTGTATCTGCTGGCCCTGGCTCCTGCCCTGCACCTCTGCTGGGCCCCGGTGCAGCAGCGAGGTCATCCTGTCCTTTCCTCCCCTCCCCAGGACATGAATGAGCCCTCGAACTTCGTGGAGGGCTCCCAGGATGGCTGCCCCAACAACAACCTGGAGCATCCCCCCTATGTGCCAGGTACAGGAGTGGGTCCAGCCCTGCCCGGGGCTGGGAGGAGCCCAGGGATGATCTCAGCCCCACCTCTCCCGTGCAGGTGTGTTTGGGGGACGCCTGCAAGCCGGGACCATCTGTGCCTCCAGCCAGCAGTACCTGTCCTCTCACTACAACCTGCACAGTCTGTACGGGCTGACTGAGGCCATTGCCTCCCACGAGTAAGCCTGGGGCTCCTGCCACAGCTCCTGCACGTCCTGGGGGATGCAGAGCTGGCAGACACCCGGTGTGGGCAGGCACTGGGCGGTGGGTGAGGGTTTGGTGTGTAACACAGGGCACTGTGGGAGCCCCGAGCCCCTTCCCCGGCCGGGGGGTGCTGAGCAGACCCATCCCACTCCCAGTGCTCTGCTGCGGGTCCGGGGCAAGCGTCCCTTCATCATCTCACGCTCCACCTTCGCGGGGCACGGGCGCTACGCCGGGCACTGGACAGGGGATGTTGGCAGCACCTGGGAGCAGCTCTACTACTCCATACCAGGTAGGCTGTGGGGCGCTGGGCCTGCATCCACAGCCCTGCTTCCCCCTTGCCCCCACAGCCAGGGGCTTCTCCACAGGCTCCATCCCCTGGTGCTGCAGGGCCCTGATGCCCTCTGTGCCCTCTGCAGAGGTGCTGCTCTTCAACCTCTTCGGGGTGCCGCTGGTGGGGGCCGACGTCTGCGGCTTCCTGGGCGACACCAGCGAGGAGCTGTGCGTGCGCTGGACCCAGCTGGGCGCCTTCTACCCCTTCATGCGCAACCACAACGACCACGGCAGGCGGGTGAGCCCCGCGAGCCCCCACCCCGCCGGGCAGGGGGCTCTGAGCCGAGCGGGGGGCTGCCCTGCCGGCGGGGGAAGGTGGCTGGTTCAGCTGCAGGGCTGTGTGCCCTCAGTGCCGGGAGAGCCCACCCCGCACCCCCGAAATGCGCCCTCCGTTCCTCCCCACGTGCTCTGAGCATCCCCTCGGGCTGTGCCCTCCGCAGCCGCAGGAGCCCTACGCCTTCAGCCCGCCCGCCCAGGCTGCCATGAGGAGCGCCCTGCGCCTGCGCTACTCCCTGCTGCCCTTCCTCTACACCCTGTTCCACCGGGCTCACAGCGCCGGCGAGACCGTGGCACGGCCCCTGTTCCTGGAGTGAGTGCCAGCCCCGCCGGGCCTCGGCGGGACGTGGCTGCAGGGGCTCCTGGCGCTGCCCTCCCCTCCTTCCCCAGGTTCCCCACTGACCCCAACACCTGGGCCGTGGACCGCCAGCTCCTGTGGGGCGGGGGGCTGCTCGTCACCCCCGTGCTGGAGGCAGGACACACCAAAGTCAGCGGCTACTTCCCAGCGGGGACGTGGTACAGCCTGGCAGGGGTGGGTGCTCCTCAGTGTTGTGGGACCTCGTGCACATCCCTGCATCCCACAGCCCCCTGGGGCTGTGTGTGGGTCTCGTGCCTCACCTTTGCTGGTGGCCATTCGAGGGCTGTGGCACTGGGCTACTCCCCCCCTGCCGTGTGGCACCCTGTGCCTGCTCTTCCCTCTCTTTGTCCCCACGTAGGACTCCACCATCCACAGCAAAGGGCAGTGGATCCTCCTGCCAGCACCCCTGGACACCATCAATGTCCATGTCCATGCAGGGCACATCCTGCCCCTGCAGGTGAGTCCCCTCCGCTCTGCGGTGACACCAGGTGACCTGCCCGACCAGCCTGGCTGTGCCCACACGGCTGCCAGGACAATGGCAGAGGAGCCGTGGCCGCAGTGCCCGGCAGGGCTGGGACACGGCTGTGGCAGTGCCCCGAGCTGTGCCTGCCCCGTGCCCCAGGAGCCCGCCTTCAGCACTGCCCAGTCCCGTGGCAAGGGCATGGCCTTGGTGGTGGCGCTGACCCTGGACGGCTTCGCCAGGGGAGACCTGTTCTGGGACGATGGGGAGAGCTGGGAGACCTTTGAGAGGGGGGACTACACCGAGATCCTCTTCCTGGCCTCAAACGTGAGCACGGGGTGCTGCTGGCAGGGGGTCCTGGTGGCCCTGGCACAGCTGTGTCTGCTCAGTGGCTGGCAGAGGGGCAGCACACGGTGACATCCCTGCTGTCCCCAGGGCGCTGTGCTCAGCCAGCTGCTGCGGGCGAGCGCCCACCTCGACGGGGTCCTGCTGGAGGCTGTGACTGTGCTGGGTGTCACCAGCCCTCCCCGGCGAGTCCTGGCCAATGGTGCCATCGTGAGTGACTTCTCCTACCGCAGTGACACCCAGGTGAGCGCTTGTTGCCACCCTGGGGAGGGGTGGTGGCCAGGAAGGGACCCAGAGTGCAGCCGAGGGGCTGGCGGGGTCTGGCCCCAGCGATGGCACAGCACGGGCCATGGGTGCCCTTCCTGGGGATCTGTGGCACCAGGACCGTGCCAGGCTGTGGCTCTGCAAGGGGCAGGGTGCCCCTGGGTTCTGACACTCCTGGGCTCTGTCCTGGCTGGCTCTCACCTTCCTTCTCCCCTCAGGTGCTGAGGGTCCCCGTGTCGCTGCCCATGTGGGAGCAGTTTGTGATCTCCTGGTCCTGAGCCACAGTTGGTCACAGGGAGAGGCCACGCTGCTCCCCTGGAATCCGAGGCCAAATCTGTCCCATCCCTCGTGCCCAGAGCTGCCCCTGCCCTTCCCACACTCCTGGGCCTTGTTTTCCCTCTGGCTGCTGGGTGTTGATGGAGGGGTGTGCACTGGACTGGCAGAGGGAGGGGGGCCTTGCACAGCCCCCAGGGACAGGGAAAACCTCATCATCATCAAACCAGGGGAAAAATGACCCAAGTGCCTTATGAGACAGCAAACCAGTTACTCTGGGGGACTGGTAACTGGGGCAGAGACTGCAGGGGGTTTCCTGGCTGTGGTTTTGGGGAGGGGGGGTGTGCAGGGGCTGAGGGAGCAGTACTGTGAATAAAGCTGCTGTTTGCTGGGAGCAGCCCCAGGCCCTGTCCTTGTCCCCTCTCCTGGTCCTGGATGTGCTCAGCCCCCTGTCCCCGGCTGGGACACCCCAGCTCTGTCCCTGCCTGGAGGTCTGCAGTGGGACCCCCTGTGCCCCTTGAAGGCTTTGTGCCATTTCCCAGAGCGCTGGGGGTGCCCAGCTGTTCCTGCAGCCCGGGCTGTCCCACAGAGGCCCTTGGCCTGTCCTGCTGGCTCCGAGCTGGGGAGGAGCTGCTGCAGGGGTGTGCTCAGCTCCCGGTGACAACGGAGCCTTATCCTCCAGAGGCTTTATTGAGGGGCAGCTTGGCCCTTTGGCTCTTCTGCCTGAGAGTCGGGGCACCAGGAATCCCTCAGTGCTCTGGGGNCTCATCATCATCAAACCAGGGGAAAAATGACCCAAGTGCCTTATGAGACAGCAAACCAGTTACTCTGGGGGACTGGTAACTGGGGCAGAGACTGCAGGGGGTTTCCTGGCTGTGGTTTTGGGGAGGGGGGTGTGCAGGGGCTTAGTGAGCAGTACTGTGAATAAAGCTGCTGTTTGCTGGGAGCAGCCCCAGGCCCTGTCCTTGTCCCCTCTCCTGGTCCTGGATGTGCTCAGCCCCCTGTCCCCGGCTGGGACACCCCAGCTCTGTCCCTGCCTGGAGGTCTGCAGTGGGACCCCCTGTGCCCCTTGAAGGCTTTGTGCCGTTTCCCAGAGCGCTGGGGGTGCCCAGCTGTTCCTGCAGCCCTGGCTGTGCCACAGAGGCCCTTGGCCTGTCCTGCTGGCTCCGAGCTGGGGAGGAGCTGCTGCAGGGGTGTGCTCAGCTCCCGGTGACAACGGAGCCTTATCCTCCAGAGGCTTTATTGAGGGGCAGCTTGGCCCTTTGGCTCTTCTGCCTGAGAGTCGGGGCACCAGGAATCCCTCAGTGCTCTGGGGCCAGGCGCTGCTGGCAGCACGGAGGGCAGAGCCTGGTGCTGTCACCCGGGATTGGGGACCAGCCCAGCCGTGATCCTGCTCCGAGCCCCCGTGCCCGCGGAGCGCAGGGCTGCCCCGGGGCACGGGTGGCACTCACAGCTCGTTGTGCTGCCCCGGGGCACGGGTGGCACTCACAGCTCGTTGTGCAGCGGGCGGCACTGCGGGCTCAGTTTCTCCTCCAGGACGGCGTCGGGGGCGCACACCCAGGGGTCCCCCGTGTCCCACTGCCACCGGAGCAGCTGCGCACGGAGCAGCTGGAGGACGCCGGCGTAGCGGGGGTCGGGGGCCAGGTTCTGGCTCTCGGTGGGGTCGCGGCTGCAGTCGAAGAGCTCCCAGCGGGCCCGGTAGTAGTACTGGTGCAGGGTCCTGTGCCAGTGCGTGGGCTGCCCCGCCCGGGTGCGGTTGAGCAGGTCTTGGAAGGTGGGCGAGACGTACAAGTCCTGGTCGATGGGGAAGGGCATCTTGTAGTTGAGGTTGTGGATGAGGCGGAACTGCCGGTGCTGGACGGCTCGCATGGGGTAGTACATGGTCACCTCGTGGTGGCTCTGGCTGCTGAAGGCGGTGGCCCAGGGCTGCTCTGACTCCAGGGCTGGCAGGAGAGACTTCCCGGTGAGCTGCACCTGCCTCCTGCCAAAGATGCTGTAAGCAGGGTAGGGGACGGAGAACCAATCCAGAATGGTCGGCGTCAGGTCTGGAGGGGAGGAAAAGGGTGAGAGGAGGGACAGGCACTGTGGGAGGAAACTCAGCCCCAGAGTGGGGCAGAAAGTGTCCCAGTGTCCTTGCAGGGGACCCTGTTCTGTCCTCCCTCCTCTCCCCGCCCTGGCCCTGCCAATGCTGAGGGCTCAGGGCTGCCCCCAGGGCCAGGACCCTGAGTTTTGGTGCAGCGAGGGTGGGGAGCAGCCCACACGCCCCAGGCACAGCTGTGCTGCCTCCCTCGAGGGTGGGGGGCAGCCCACACGCCCCGGGCAGAGCTGTGCTGCTTCCCTCTCTCAGCTCTTACCCAGGAGGGTGGCGAAGGCGGGGCTGACCTGCCCCCAGCGCTGCGGGTGCTCGGGGGAGGAGAGGAGCAGCGGCTGGGCGGTGCCCGAGCGGTACAGGTTGGTCCTGCCGCCCGGGAAGGGGATGCCGTTGTCGGAGCTGTAGATCACCAGGGTGCTGTTGAGGACACCGGCGCGGCGCAGCTCCTGCAGGACCAGCCCGATCCCTGCGGATGGAGGGAGGGGCAGAGCTCAGCGGGGAGGGAGGGAGGGGCTGCAGCGCTCCCCAGCCCCAGCCTGGCCCAGGGCTCCCACCTTGGTCCATGCGCCCGATGGTCGTGTACTGGGCAGCCAGGTCAGCCCGGGCAGCCGGCGTGTCCGGGACAAAGGCAGGGACCTAAACGGAGACAGGGACAGGGGCACGTGGCTGACAGAGACCACGGCTCCTGCTGTGACACTGGAGGCAGTGACAAGGTGGGGGGCAGCCCTGGCTCCATCACAGGCTGCCATATGTGCAGCCCCACAGAGCCCCACACATTCCCACAGGTTCTCACCTGCACTTGCTCCGGGCGGTAAATCTGTGGCTTCCAGTCAGGGATCCAGCCCATCCCGCTCTCTCCATTGCCAAATTTCTCACAAAAGGCCCCATACTGGGGTTGGGAGTGCCCGCAGCGGTGGGGGTCGTGGAAGGCAACATAGAGGAAGAAAGGCCTAGGGGTGGAAGCAAAGGGGAGATGGTGAAGCAAAGGACTGCTCAGAGACATTCCTGGGCCGTGCTGCGGCAAGCTGGGGTCACCAGGACTGCCGCCACCTCATCTGGATATGGGGTGACCCAGGGACAAGAGGCCCCTTCCTGTCTGTGACCCGCTGGGCCATGGGGACACATCTGCAGTGAAGCCAGGTTCCCTCCTCCCCGCAGCCCTTCCCGGGACGAGGGGGCCGTGTCACCTCTCGTCCTGGCTCTGCAGGAACCGCCGCACGAGCTCCTTGATGCGGGTGATGTTTCTCCCAACCTGCAGGACCGAACTGTTCTCCTCTGTGTAGGCAAAATCGAAGGGGTACACAGCCCCCGGCCCCACGTGCTTCTTCCCAATTATCCCTGTGAGAAGCAGACAGGTGCTGTGCCAGGAGCAGTGCGAGGAGGGGATGTGGCTGCTGCTGTCTGCTCTCTGTGGGGACAGCCACAGGCCCAGGCAGTGCTCCCTGGCCCACTGGCAGTTTAACCACCAAGCTCTCTCAGTGGGGTTTGGTGCTCCCTACCTGCCCCAGCTCCCTACCTGTCCAGCCCCCAGCTCCCTACCTGTCCCAGCTCCCTGCCTGTCCCAGCTCCCAGCTCCTTACCTGTCCAGCCCCCAGGTCCCTACCTGTCCGGACGCCGGCGTGGCTGAGCAGCTGGGGCAGGCTCCTCACGCCGTCGAAGGAGTTGAAGTGATGCACGCCCTGGTGCAGCCCGTACATGCCGTTCTGGTGCTGCAGGCGAGGGGACACAGCACGGTGGGACCAGGGCTGCCAGCCCGGCTCTGAAACGCGTCCCGCCGTGCCCGTGGCATCTGCCGTGGGCTGGCAGCCCCGGCCCCTACCTGCGGCAGGCCGGTCAGGATGCTGGCCCGGCTCGGGGAGCAGCTGCTCACGGAGGTGAAGGCGTTCTGGAAGACCAAACCGCGCCGGGCCAGCGCGTCCAGGTTCGGTGTCCGGATGGCCGAGTTGTTGTAGGCGCCGCTCTCAAAGCCGCCGTCATCGGCTGCGGGACCGCTGCGGGGTCAGCCCGAGGGTGCCCCTGGCCGGGCGGGGGGGGCAAGGCCCGGGGGACACCGATGACACCGGGGGCATCCCCGGGCCGCGGAGGGGATGCAGCGGAGCCCGGGACCGCCCGTCCCTCCCTCCCTCCAGCCGCGGGATGCCCCCAGTGCCGAGCCCCGGGCAGGGGGCTCCGGGCGGGCTCCGGGGCTCGGCCGGGCCGCACTCACCCAGGAGCAGCAGCACATTGCGGGCCGGGGCCGGGGCTCCGCCTGTCCGGAGCGCGCCCAGCAGCAGCAGCAGCGCCCAGGGCCGCATGGCAGCGGCAGCGGGGCTCGGCGGCTCCTCCGGCCGCCGCGGCTCCTCCTCACCCCGGTCACATGAGGCGCCCCGGCCGCTCAGATCCGGCGCGGGCGGAGCCGCGGTTGCTGCGGTCTGTGCCGGGCTGGCCCCGCGGGGTCCCGCTGCTCCCCGGTCCCGGCCCGCGGGGTCCCGCTGCTCNGGCCCCGTGGGGTCCCGCTGCTCCCCAGCCCGCGGGGTCCCGCTGCTCCCCGATCCCGGCCCGCGGGGTCCCGCTGCTCCCCGATCCCGGCCCGCGGGGTCCCGCTGCTCCCCGGCCCCGCGGTCCCGGCCATGCCCGGGTGGCGCTGCCCGCGCCCGGCGCTGCCCATCCTGCGCTGGCTCCCGCGCTATTCCCGGGCGTGGCTGCCGCTGGACGTGCTGGCGGGGCTGGCCGTGGGACTGACCGCCGTGCCCCAGGCGCTGGCCTACGCCGAGCTGGCCGGGCTGCCGCTGCAGGTGGGTGCCGGGCCCGGGGCTGGGAGCCGGGGACCTGCCGCTCCCCGGGCTGCCTCTGATCCGGGACCCCGCTCCCGGGGCAGCCCGGCAGTGTGGCGGGCAGGGCTGAGCTGAGTGAGCAAGGGCTGGCGCTGTGCAGTCGCCCATTTCCCGGGCAGGATGCCATGCATATGCCACGGGCCCTGGCGTGACCGGGGATCAGCCCAGCCCTCCCAGTCCGGGGGGCGTCTGGCCTCTCCCTGCTCCTAGGGCTGTGCCAGTGCCCCTTCTGTCCCCCTGCAGTACGGCCTCTATTCCTCCTTCATGGGCTGCTTTGTCTACTGCTTCCTGGGCACGGCCAAGGACGTGACCCTGGGTCCCACGGCCATCATGTCCCTGCTGGTCTCCTCATACGCCTTCCACGAGCCCGTCTATGCCGTGCTCCTCGCCTTCCTCTCTGGCTGCATTCAGCTGGCCATGGGGCTCCTGCACCTCGGTGAGATGCTCTTGCTATGCACAGATGTATGTTTAGGGCATTGCTGTACAGCCTGGAGTTGTTCCTTCCTCCTCTCTGCTCTCCGGGACACTGGGATTGTCCTGCTAACGCCTGTGACAGCTCTCTGTGCACACACGAGGCCCCACTGGGGTCAGGAGCGTGCTCACTGCCTCCCATCCCATGCAGGATTTCTTCTGGATTTCATTTCCTGCCCTGTCATTAAAGGGTTTACATCAGCTGCTTCCATCACCATTAGCTTCAACCAAATCAAGGTAGGATCTGCCCTGCCGTGGATGCCTTGGCAGCGCTCTCCTGGTGCTGTGGAACTGGGGCATTTGGCACCGGGCTGGGCAATGTGCTTGGGGCTGGAGGAAGGAGCCCCAAAGGGGTCCTGGGACCCCCTGCCAGTGGTTCTGCTGTGTCCCTGAGCGCTCTGCTATGGGCAGACCAAGCTGAACACACCCTCTGCTGGTGACCAGCTGGTGGCATCCAGGACACCAGTAAAACCAGGACATTGGATTTGGTCACTTGCAGGAGGCACTGAGATTCTCTGGCACGGTGGGTTTGCAAATTTGGAAGCTGGGGCGGGGGGGTTGGCAGCCCCAGCAGCCCCTCGCTGGCCTCTCAGGGACCTGAGGCTCTGCTGGGCTGCAACACTTCCTTTGTGGTTAACCCAAATCAGAGCCTCTGCCAGCAGCTGGCAGGCTGGCTTTGCGATGGCTGCGGTCACGGGGACGGCCCGGCTGTCACCACGCTTTGTCTTGTGCACAGAACATCCTGGGGCTGCAGGGCATCCCGAGGCAGTTCTTCCTGCAGGTCTATGAGATGCTGCGGAGGATCGGGGAGACCAGGTCAGCACCATCCCTGCCCTGCTCCCTCCCCTGCAGCTGCTTGGGCTCTGCTGCTTCACTGCTCTGCTCTTTGGTCACACCTTGGACTGATTGCTCGGTCAGCCCAGCGCTGTGACACAACCCCCTGTCCCCTGGAGCTTTGTGGGAGCTCTCCCTGTGCCCACAGCGTGTTTGGGGTGGCACTGATGTGCCTCTGGCAGGGCTGGGGACGCTGTGCTGGGGCTGACGTGCCTGGCCACGCTGGCAGGGCTCCGGGCCATGAAGAGCCGCCTGCCCCACGCTGCCCCTGCAGAACCACTGGCTGTCAGGATCAGCTACCTGATTGTCTGGATCTCTGCCACAGGTGTGTCAGCTGTCCCCTGCCCCGTGGAGGTGGGTCAGGGGGGACAAAGTCCCAAGGGTGCTGCCCATCCTCAGCAGCTCGGGTACCCGTGTCCTGCCCCCCTCCTGGGCTCCGGGCAGGTTTCATGGTTGCTCTCTCCACTTTGGCAGCACGCAATGCTCTCGTCGTCCTGTTTGCTGGCCTGGTCGCTTACTCCTTCCAGGTGATGGGCTCGCAGCCCTTCAGGCTCACAGGCAGCATCCCCCAGGGCCTCCCGGCCCTCCGGCCACCGCCCTTCTCCCTGGCAGCGCCCAACGGCACCGTCCCCTTCCAGAGCATGGTGCAGGTGGGTGCTGGCAGCTCCCCAGGGGCTGCTCTGCTCCCTCTGGCGTGTGCTGGGTCCCAGCCCGCCCTGACGGATCCTTCCCTCCCAGGACATGGGGGTCGGGCTGGCCGTGGTGCCGCTCATGGGGCTGCTGGAGACCATGGCCATCGCCAAGGCTTTTGGTAGGGCTGTGCCAGGGTCCTGCCCTGTGCTCACAGGGGGTCTCTGCGGGGGCTCGGGGTGCTGGGGAGGGGTCTCTGCAAGGCCTTGGGGTGCTGGGGAGGGTGCTGTTCCTTTTGGGGCACTGGGGGGGTCTGGGCTCCAGTTCATAGCACGGGCTGGCAGGAGGGGTCCTGTGGGGTGCACAGCTGAAATTTGCCCAGAAGTGAGTGTTGTCTTGGGGTGCTCCTGGCCCAAGGGGTGCCAGGACAGGGCCCACACTGTCCCAGTCACTGCTGGCTCTGCTCCATGTGGGTGGCAGGTCGTGGCTGTGGGAACCTCAGGCCAGTGCCAACATCTCCTTTCAGCCTCACAGAATGGTTACAGGATTGACCCCGACCAGGAGCTGCTGGCTCTGGGTAAGAGCTGCTTGGTCAGGAGGGCAGGGGTGGGGCCCCAGCCCCAGCACTGCTGGGTGTCCCACAGCCCCCGAGCTGCCTGAGATCCCCATCTGGGCAGTCCTGCCTCCACCTGAACTCTTCCCTTCCCCACCTTGCATGGTGCCCCACCCCAGGTGTTCTCACAGCTCAGGAATTTCCAGAGCCGGTGGAGTCACTCTTGCACAGCTGGGTGGGCACTGTCCAGCCCCGGGTCGGGGAGGGAGAAGGTCATGACGGGGACACAGACACAGCAGTGCCTCCCCAGCCCCTCTCCTTGTCTCCTAAGGTGTTGCCAACGTCCTGGGCTCCTTCGTGTCCTCGTACCCCATCACGGGCAGCTTTGGCCGGTGGGTAGCAGGAGGGGAGCAGGGCACTCACTGGGGCTGCGTGGTGAGGGAGCTCTGCAGGATCTCGAGTGGAAGACCGTGCTGACCCCAGTGGGTCCCTGAGCTCATGTCCTGGTCGCCAGCAGCCCACCGTGGTGGTCGGGCTGTGCATGTGTCCTGGTGGCCACCTTCCCTTCTGCCGAGGGCCACCTCCCTTCCTGCTGTGCGGTGCCGCTGCGGGCTGGAAGCCGGGGGCTTGCTCCTGTTCCTCCCTGACAGGGCAGGTGGTTCTCCTGGGGGGGGTCTTGGGGCAGTGGGCAGGAGCAGCCCCCGGCCCCCCGGCCCTGCACAGCTGGGCATGTCTGGGTTTGCATTTCAGGACAGCGGTGAATGCTCAGTCAGGGGTCTGCACCCCCGCGGGAGGGCTCGTCACAGGTACAGCCCTGCCCCGCCCCTGGGCTGCTCCCCTGGGCTGCTCCCCTGGGCTGCTCCCCTGGGCTGCTCCCCTGGGTGCCGGGGACCCCTGGGTGCCGGGGACCCCTGGGCGTCAGGGACCCCTGAGTATCAAGGGACCCCCGGGTGTCAGCGTGCCCGTGGCTCAGGGTCCCCCCTCCCGCAGGTGCCCTGGTGCTGCTGTCGCTGGCGTACCTCACCTCTCTCTTCTATTACATCCCCAAGGCGGCGCTGGCCGCTGTCATCATCTCGGCCGTGGTGCCCATGTTCGACGCCGGCATCTTCCGGACGCTCTGGCGGGTTAAGAGTGAGGGATCAGTCGGGAACGGGCAGTCCCTCTGTTAAGGGAACTTCCCGGTCCAGCAATCCAGGAGCCACTCCGGCAGCCACACTCGCCCCTCCCTGAGCTGGGACAGAGGTCCCTCCACGGCTCCCCCCTGCCCCCCTCACACAGACCAGGTGTCCTCACCGGCTCTACCCCAGGTTTCCCGTGCCAGAGTCTCAGACGTCCTTAAAATGATTTAGTCATGGTGCCGTAACTAAAAATCGGCGGGGGAGTGGTTGGCTCCTGCCCCCTCTCTGAGTGCCCCATCATTGTCTCTCAGTGTCCCATCCCTGAGTGCCCCATCCCTGTCTCTGAGTGCCCCATCCCCATCCCTGAGTGCCCCATCCCTGACTGTCCCATCCCTGTCCCTGAGTGCCCCATCATTGTCTCTCGGTGTCCCATCCCTGAGTGCCCCGTCCCTGTCTCTGACTGTCCCATCACGTGGCTGCCCACCGGTGCCCGAGTCCTTTGTTATGCCAAGGGTGGCAGTTCACGGCCCCTTCCAAGGGCTCCCACCCAGAGCTCAGCCTGCAGCCCCACTGAAGCTGCCCCCAGCCACCTGCAGGGATGGATGCCTCAAGTGCAGCCCGGCTCAGCCCCGGAGCTGCCGCTGTCACCGAGTGCCCTGTGGTACGAGGACCAGCCTGGCTTCTCTCTCTTGCAGGGCTGGACCTTGTGCCCCTCTGTGGGACATTCCTGCTCTGCTTCTGGGAGGTTCAGTACGGAATCGTGGCTGGGGTGCTGCTTTCCGGGATTCTCCTGCTCTACTCCATTGCCAGGCCCCCAATAAAGGTGGGCTTCACCCCCCTCCCCTTGGATGTGCTGGGAGGGGGCTCCTGAGGGCAGTGGGCTGTTGGGGTGCAGGATGCTCCTGGCCTGTTCTTGCTGCCACAGGCACAGCACAGGGACCCCTTTCAAAGAGCAGGAGGAAAGGAATATCCTCAGACTGGAGAGCAGGAGAGGGAGTGTGAAAAACGAAGTTCACTTTCCTGGTAAAATTTAGAAAGCTTAATAAAAAGACAATAGGACACAGAAAGCAAGCACAGGGTTAATATGACCGGGTGTCTTGGCAGTGAGCCAAGAGCACACTGAAACTTTGGAGGGACTCTTTAAATACATTTTCTGTTCCATCTGCCTGTTGCATACGCATAGGGTGTGATGCATATTCATCTTTTTCCAAGAACAGTTTTGCATGGCCACTCCTTGGGTCCGCCTTTTCAGAGCACGCGTGTTCCTTGGCTGTAGTTTCCTTACCCCCTCCAGTTTGGGCTGTGTCCATCTTTCTCCAGACGGCAGATGCTGATAAATTTGGCATACCAATAGCAGGGTCCTCTTCACACGTTCATTGGAAGTTGTCCCAACCAAACAGTTCAATTACAAGCACAGGTACATATCAGCTATCCCACTACTGTGCTTAAGCAAAAAGAACTGTACAGCAGAGTCCTTCCAACACTACACATAGAACATGCATCTCAATATTTGCGAAAAGCCAATAACATAACATAATATCTATAACAACAGGGATCCCTTTCAAAGAGCAGGAGGAAAGGAATATCCTCAGACTGGACAGCAGGAGAGGGAGGCATCACTGTGCCTGTCCTGCTGACACTGGGGTGTGTGCAGGAGGGTTTTCCCGGAGGCATGGGGGCTCCTGCTTCTCCCACTCCATCCAGGAGGACAGTGAGTGTCAGGGCAGTTGTCCCTGCCTGGGGGAGGTCGCAGCCCTGAGCTCCCTGTGTCTCTGTCTCTCTGCAGGTGTCAGAGGGGGCGGTGCTGCTGGTGCAGCCGGGGAGCAGCCTGCACTTCCCAGCCGTGGAGCACCTGCGGGACGCCGTGTGCAGCCGTGCTCTGGCAGGTACCGTGCTCCCAGCCTGTCCTGGGGACACGGCTGTCACCCCTGGGTCACTTCTGGTGTGGGTGGCAAGTGCAGCCCAGACCCCAGGACTGCAGATACAAGCGGTGACAGCACGGCTGTCCCACCCCTGCCAGCCCCGCCTGGCTCTGAGGGCGTTGACCCCTGGGCTGGTCATTTCTGGACTCGTCAGGGACGTGACCTTGTGCTCTTCCAGCAGCATCTCCACCACGCTGCGTCATCCTGGACTGTGGCCACGTCAGCAGCATTGATTACACGGTGGTGGTGGGGCTGGCAGAGCTGCTGCAGGAGCTGCGCAGGCACGGCCTCTCGCTGGCCTTCTGTGGCCTGAAGGTGTGTGGGACCACCCCAGCCCAGCCCAGCCCAGGGAGGGGTGGGCTCAGCCCAGCTGCCTTCCCCGGGCTCTGTGCTGGCCTCTCCTCTGGTGGCACCATCATCATCCCAAGCACCTTCATCTCCCAGAGCTGGAGGCTGGGAAGGGCTGCGTGCTCCCTGCTGGGGTGGCTGGGGCTCTGCCCTGGAGGGATGGGAAGTGGCCAGCACTGCCCCAGCCCAGGTTTCTCTGCCCTCAGGACCCTGTTCTCCAAGTCCTCCTGTCTGCAGACTTAGAAGGATTCCAGCATTTCCCCAGCTGGGAGGAGGCAGGTGAGGCTCTGGGCTGCTCTCCCAGGATGGGATGAGTGTGGCTCTGGAGGACACTCATGGGGATCTGACCTGTCCAGCTGCAGTGTGGGGGCTGCAGGGGCTCCTGGGAGGGTGAGCTGGAGCCCCTCCAAAGAACTGGGTCTCCCCAGCCTTGGGGATTCATGGTGAGCTCTCGTGGTTCAACCCAGCAGCAGCTCAGCACCACAGAGCCTTTCACTCCCCCTGCAGAGGGATGGGACAGAATCAGAGAAAAGGTAAAACTCTTGGGCTGAGATGAAGGCAGTTTAATAGGACAGGGAAAAAAAAGGAAAATTACAATAATGATAAAGGAATATCCAAAGCAAGTGATGCACAGGGTGCTTGCTCGCCATGCACTGGGCAATGCCCAGCCAGCCCCTGAGCAGGGGCCGTCACCCCCAGGCCAAATCCCCCCAGTGTTTCCTTCAGGACGATGCCCTGTGCTCTGGAACATCCCTCTGGGCACTGGGGCAGCTCTCCTGGCTCTGCCCCCTCCCAGCTCCTCGCTGCCCGTGCAGCCCGGGAGCCTGAGAAGTCCTTGGCTTAGTGTAAGCATTGCTCAGCAGCAGCTGAGCCATCAGGCTGTTATCGGCAGGAGTCTCATCCTGAATCCAACACAGCTCTGAAACAGCTCCTGGGAACACAATCTACTCTGTCCCAGCCAGAGTCAGGACACGGGCCTTGGCTTGACTCTGCTCCCCCCGTTCCTGTCCCAGCACGGTGCAGGGGAGCGGAGCTGGGGGGCAGCAGGGCAGAGCCCTTCAGCAGCACTGCCGAGAGCACCGGGCTCATCCAGTGAGACGAGGCTGGGCCAAACGTCCTGTGACACCCAGTGACACCAGCACACTCCGTGGGAGCCACCTGCCCCAGCCAGGCCTGTGGGGATGGACTGTCCCCATGTCCCACACCGAGATGGACAGAGCAGCGCCAGCCCAGCCCCACGCGGGCTGTGGGACAAAACTGTTCTGTCACAGTGGCCAGTGCAAAGCCATCCTTCCTCCAGGGAGCTGCTGTCACTTCTGAAACAACTGTTTTGATTCTGGACCCTTCTCATGCTCTGGGCCGCTCCAGTGGTGATGCAGGGTGTGCTCTTGTCAAAGCTGCTGCAGGGCTGCTGGTGCTGCCCTCCAAGCAGATGTGGGGGCTCAGCCTCCAGCTGCTGGGAGGGAAAACCTCTGCGATTGTGCTCCTTACGGATTTTTATCTTTACTTATTTTTTTATCCTTATCTTGTCTGTGCGGTGTTGTGCCAAACAGTGCCCTGGGTCAGGGCTGGGCTGTCACCCTGGGGTGCAGCCCCTGGCCTGGGTCCTGCTGAGGGGACAGGCACGGTGACACCAGGCTGTGCCCAGCTGTGTGACAAGGACAGCACCTGGTGGGGCTGGGCAGGGTGGGGAATTCAGTTTCCCTGAACAGCCCTTGGCTAAAGGCAAGGGTGTAATAAATCAGAAATTGCTAATGAGTCAGTGTGCTCTCTGCCTTCCTGAGGGAACGCTTTTTCCTTTTGTGTGGGAAGGGGAGATTATCTTCTGGGTGCTGCTGAGCATGCCAGGGAAAAGAAAGTGAAACCAGGCTGGGGCTGTGCAGGTGAGCCGAGCCCGAGGGCACGTTCAGGCACATCTCCTGCTGCAGCAGGTGCTGCAAGGGCAGCAGAGGTGCCCGGGAGCCACGCACCTGCCAGGGCCGCCGGGTCCTGCCCTGCGGTGCCCTTCTGCCCGGAGCAGCGCTGCTGAGCTGTGAGTTCCTTGCTGCACCAAGGGGATGTCGGGAGGGGGAAAACAGGGGCATGGGGGTAAAATGGGCTGATTGTTCAGGAATATGTGTGTGCTCAGACCTGTGCGAGCACTGGTGGAGGTCAGGGCTGCTGGGAGCCCGTCCTCGGCTTGGTCCTGGTTGGATCCGGGATGGGGCACCGGCCGTGTCCCTACTTTTGGCTGCGGAATCCGCTTTTGATTGCCGGGTCCAGCACAATGTGGTCTCCTCCAACACCCTTGTCCTCCCCAGCGCTGCCGCCGCGTCCTGCCCTGCGCCGGCCGGGGGACACCTGCGCTGTGCTGCTGGGTGGGGGGACGCTCGGGGGGCACCGGGGGAGAACCCCGAGAGATGCTCGGGGGGATGGGGGGCCGGACGGGGCGGGACCCGCCGAGAGCCGCCCGGGGGCGGTGGCCGTGGCCGGGATTGGCCCGGGTGGTCCGGGGCTGGGCGGGAACCGTGACTGCAAAAACGAAAGTTGGCGGCTCGGCGGAGAAACGAAACTTGTCCGGGCGGGAGTCGGCGGAGCCGAAGGACGGACGGGAGCTGCAGGTGCCGGTGCCCGTGCTCGGTGACTCGGTGAGTCGCGCTGCCGGGGCCGGCGGGTGGCATGACGGGGCACCGGGCCTGGGGGGGCTCCGCTGCGGGCGGCGCGGGGCTGGGGCAGCCGCGGGTCCGGGGCAGGCGGCGCTGCGGGCTCCGGGCCCCGCTGCACACTGCCGGTGCCCCCGAAGCGCCTCTGTGCGCCCCGATTGCCCCGGGGCACCCTGATCCCCGATCCGCCCGGAGCTCTCCGGTGCGTCCCCGGGCATTTCCATCTCCTCCCCGTTCACCCAGGATGCCCCTACCCCGCGGTGCCCCCGGTTCTCCCCGGTGTCCCCCCCCCGGTTCTCCCCGGTGTCCCTCCCCGGTGTCCCCCCCAGTTCTCCCGGTGTCCCTCCCCGTGTGCCCCCCCACCCCGGTGTCTCGCCGTCCGCACCCCCGGGCTCTCCCGGCGCCCCCCGGGAGCCGCTCTAGCCCCGCCCCTCACTAGCACATAACTGTCTCATTTGCATATGACTGCTTATTCGCCGCGCCATTGGTCCATCCACCCTGCTCTTCTGCATATCTCTCGAGGGGGCGGAGACCCGCCAATCCGCGGGGAGCGAGAGCAGCGTCATTTACATACAGGCCACGCCCACCTCACGGGTCAGCGCCGCCCTGGGCGGGGCCGGGCCGGACATCGACGCTCGGCAGGGCCCAGGTTCGGGGCCGCTCACGGCCCAGCCCCGCTCCCGGCCACGGCCCGGCCCCGCCTCAGCCCTGCTCCCGCTTCGGGACCNCACCAAGGGGATGTCGGGAGGGGGAAAACAGGGGCATGGGGGTAAAATGGGCTGATTGTTCAGGAATATGTGTGTGCTCAGACCTGTGCGAGCACTGGTGGAGGTCAGGGCTGCTGGGAGCCCGTCCTCGGCTTGGTCCTGGTTGGATCCGGGATGGGGCACCGGCCGTGTCCCTACTTTTGGCTGCGGAATCCGCTTTTGATTGCCGGGTCCAGCACAATGTGGTCTCCTCCAACACCCTTGTCCTCCCCAGCGCTGCCGCCGGGTCCTGCCCTGCGCCGGCCGGGGGACACCTGCGCTGTGCTGCTGGGTGGGGGGACGCTCGGGGGGCACCGGGGGAGAACCCCGAGAGATGCTCGGCGGGATGGGGGGCCGGACGGGGCGGGACCCGCCGAGAGCCGCCCGGGGGCGGTGGCCGTGGCCGGGATTGGCCCGGGTGGTCCGGGGCTGGGCGGGAACCGTGACTGCAAAAACGAAAGTTGGCGGCTCGGCGGAGAAACGAAACTTGTCCGGGCGGGAGTCGGCGGAGCCGAAGGACGGACGGGAGCTGCAGGTGCCGGTGCCGGTGCCCGTGCTGCCGCACTCGGTGAGTCGCGCTGCCGGGGCCGGCGGGTGGCATGACGGGGCACCGGGCCTGGGGGGCTCCGCTGCGAGCGGCGCGGGGCTGGGGCAGCCGCGGGTCCGGGGCAGGCGGCGCTGCGGGCTCCGGGCCCCGCTGCACACTGCCGGTGCCCCCGAAGCGCCTCTGTGCGCCCCGATTGCCCCGGGGCACCCTGATCCCCGATCCGCCCGGAGCTCTCCGGTGCGTCCCCGGGCATTTCCATCTCCTCCCCGTTCACCCAGGATGCCCCTACCCCGCGGTGCCCCCGGTTCTCCCCGGTGTCCCCCCCCCCCCCTCCCCCCCCCCCCCCCCCCCCCCCGCNCAATCCGCGGGGAGCGAGAGCAGCGTCATTTACATACAGGCCACGCCCACCTCACGGGTCAGCGCCGCCCTGGGCGGGGCCGGGCCGGACATCGACGCTCGGCAGGGCCCAGGTTCGGGGCCGCTCACGGCCCAGCCCCGCTCCCGGCCACGGCCCGGCCCCGCCTCAGCCCTGCTCCCGCTTCGGGACCCGCTCCCGGCCACGGCCCAGCTGCGGCCCCGATCCCGCTCCCGGCCGCGGCCCAGCCCCAGGCGGGGTTCGGGGAAGGGGAGCCGGGCCTTCAGCGCGGGGGGAGCGGGTGTTTGTGTTTATTTGTCTGTAAGCGCTGTGGTTCCCCCCACGCCCCCAGCCCGGGTGTCGCAGGTCGCTTGCTGACAAGCAGCCGGACAGGGGAGGCCGTGGCACGGCTCTGTTGCCTCACGCTGTGTCGGTGTTGGTGTCTGCCCCGTCCCTGTCTGTCCCCCCTTGGCTCCTGCAGCAGCTGTGGGGCCACGCTGGGCACCGGGCCTGGGCACCACGGCTCGGGTGGGAGGGCTGGGCTGGGCTGCCCTGGGGCCGCACAGTGACCAGAGGCTGCCTGTGTCACCTCTGGTGTCCGTGTGGCTCTGGGCTCGGCTGTGCCCAGCTCATTCCATGTGCCAGCGTGGAGATGGATGGTGGTTGCCGCTACCTCCCCAGAAAGCGTCTTGTGAGGGAGCCGCTGGGGCAGCACAGACAGTCCATCCACACTCACACACACCACAGATGAGTCAGCGAAGGAAGGCGGGAAGGGCCTGCTGTGTAGGGCTTCCAGCGAAGGTTGTTAGTCCAGGTGCGGCAGGATGCCAGTGACAAAAGACGCGGGAGAATGGAACGCTCAGGGCTGAGTAGGGTCCGATGGCCTGAGGGCACAGGGGCAGTGCCCTGTAGGGGACATGAGGGTGGACAGGCAGCGATACCACAACCCTGGGGAAACGGAAAGGAGAAACCTCGACAGCTGGGGACATATGTGACCAATGGAGGTGGGCAAGGCCCAGGGGCCGTTAAAGAGAGCAGGGCTGAGGTGAATGAACATGGTGCTGCAGAGTACCCGGGGGAAGCCTTTTTTCTCACCCTAAGCACGAAGCCTCTGGTAGATTCCTCCAGGGCATTGCCCTGGAAATTCTTATAGGCTCAAAGGCCTCCACAATTCCACGGTGCTTTTGTCCCAGGCTCCTCTTCCAATTTCTCATCTCAGCCTCCCTTGGCATTCCTGACCAGAGACCGCTTTCCTCACTTTGCAGTGACAGAAGTGATTCAGTTGGTGACACACCCTACACAGTCTCCACACTCACGTCTCCAGTGTTGTACTAGTTTCTGTTTTGCCAGTGAATTAGTGCTGGTTTTTGTTAAAAGACTGCTTGAGTCCTTCTTGACACAGAATTTCCAATTTGCAACTTGTTGTTAGATTTAGAATTCACCCCTGAATTGTGTTTGACAACACACTAATTCTGCCTCTCTGAACAGAGGCAGAACCAAGTACACAACACGGTTATGACTCGGGGAAATGTTTCCTGATCCTTTACTTGCTTAAGACTGAATGACCTGGGCCACCAGAATGGCTTTTGGTTTGCTGACAGAGAGAAGTGGGATCCTAGAAAAACACATGAAATCAGAATCAAGCTGCTGCAGTCCCAACAGGGTCAGTTCTTAGCAAATCCCTCTGCACTCCAGCATGGCAGGGTAACAAACCTGGGATGTCCAGCTCTGAAATGCTGTAGGAAGAATAGCCAAAGCAGCTGAGGTTCAAAGCTTTTGCTGTCAGAGTTGGAGTAGAGGCAGTGTGGAGGAGCCTGTGAAACCCCTGCAGAAGGCAGAGATCTGCTCTGCTGCCTGGCTGGGCCTGGAGCAGCCCTTCCACAGGTTTTTGAAGGACTGGATAAAGCTGTGAAGATAAAAAAGGGAGTTTCCTCTGCCTTTCTGGAAAGGCCTCAGCTGAGTGGGAGCGGTCACAGTGCCACCCCTGAAGGCTGTGCCAGCTGGGGTGTGCCACTGTCCTGTCACTGCTCATCCTGGGGTCCAGGCACTGGCACTGCTGGTTGCCAACGCTGCTGCTGCATTTGTGTCTGCAGGAGGGACAGGGATGGAGCTGTACCTCGGTGCTGTGGTTCCTTAACTATTCTGCAGCTGGCAGGGCCCTGGGGAGGGCAGGAGGCTGCACAGGGAGAGTGGTGGCATTGCTGGTGGGAGCTGAACAGGGAACAGCAAACAGCTCCTGCCTCTGGCTGGGACAGAGTAGATTGTGTTCCCAGGAGCTGTTTCAGAGCTGTGTTGGATTCAGGATGAGACTCCTGCTGATAACAGCCTGAAGGCTCAGCTGCTGCTGAGCAATGCTTACACTAAGCCAAGGACTTCTCAGGCTCCCGGGCTGCGCGGGCAGCGAGGAGCTGGGAGGGGGCAGAGCCAGGAGAGCTGCCCCAGTGCCCAGAGGGATGTTCCAGAGCACAGGGCATCGTCCTGAAGGAAACACTGGGGGGATTTGGCCTGGGGGTGACGGCCCCTGCTCAGGGGCTGGCTGGGCATTGCCCAGTGCGTGGTCGTTATTATGATTTTCCTTTTCTTTTCTGTCCTGCCTTCATCTCAACCCACAGGTTTTACCTTTTTTCCTGATTCTCTCCCCCGTTTAGGGGCTTGGAGTGACCTGGTCCGGTGCAAGGTGGCCCTGCCTGTGGCAGGGGTGGAAGGGAGATAATGTCCCTTCCAACCCAAATCATTCTACAATCCCACTGCGGGGTGAGTTTCCAGTTTAACCAATAATTTCCCTCCATTGCAGAGAGGAGAGAGGTGCAGGTCCCTCCAGCCCCTGATGCAGAGGAAGAGGTGAAGGGAGAAGGTGCTGCTGGGCCTTCTTCCACCACTGAAACCAAGGACACGGAGGCGAGTCCCTGATGGACGGAGCAAGAGCTCTGCCTGACGCCTCAGACACCACACCCGACACTGCAGGTGGATCTCCCTCCTCTGCTGAGACATGGAAGCAGGAAGAGGGATCCTCAGTGCTGGATCACAGCTGTGTCACAGCTCCAGAGGACAACACAGGGCCCTCAGCTCAGTGCGGGGCTGGCGACTCTGCTGAGGTGGCTCCTCTGCAGAGGAAGGTGAGGGCCCTGCTGGGTGCTGGGCAGCAGCTGTGACTTGTTGCTGTCGTGAGTGCAGTGAGGAGGCCGGGCTGCATCCCCCACATCCTCTTGGCCAGTCGGGGAGCTGCTGCCTGGCTTCCTCCAGGAGAAGCTGGCTGTGTTTGCTGATGCTGTGTTGTGCCGGGGGAAACCACAAATTACACAAGTCAGCTTAGACACTGCAGCGCTGCTCTGTGCTCCTGCTGAGCAAGTCTTGAATATTAAACCTACACAGTTCTCAGGAGTTATTTGCGTCTCACTGGCTGGCCGTGTCCCTCCTCTTCCTGATCGTTCTCTGTTGTTCTCTGTTAGCCCTGTGTAGCAGGAAGATGTCGTACTTGCTGCAGTGGAGGAGGTGACAAAGAGTTTCCCTTTGGCAATGAATAAACAGATATTGTGATCTTTGTTTTTCTTTTTTTTTTTTAATAGAAAAGGAAGAAGAGTAAAGCAAAGAAAAATACGTCCATCTCTGAGGAACAGGACTGTCTGCCTCCTGAAAGCACAGCACCAGCTCACACCACAGAGCTGCCTGACACATGTGTTGTTGCTCAAGAAACCCAACCCCCGGGCGGTGAGGGAGCAAACCCGGGTGCTGATGGACTCCCTGATGCCAGTGGAGACGCACCTGAAGGCGGCAGGGGTTTGGCACACCTGGAGAAGGAAGCTGGCAGCCCGGAAGCAGAGGAGCTGAGCCCTGCAGGGCAGAGCAGCACAGCCAGTGGGGCTGCCCCAGCCCCCAGTGCCGCAGCCCCAGGGGATGAGGTGGGGCATGGAACAACCCTGGAGCACAGAGAAACAGCCAGAGGTCATGTGGAACAGGGCAGTTGTGCCCCTGGCCAGCTGCCAGCAGCCAAGGCAGACTCCCAAGCCCAGGGCAGTAGCAAGGAGCAGCTGTCAGCAGGGCAGGGAACGAGTCTCTCTGGGCTGCCTCCTGCCAAGGGAGCCCCCCAAAGCAAACCTGAGACCAAGAGCTCCCCTGGGGCCCAGAGCCTGCAGGCTGGGAAGGAGCCCAAGCAGAAAGGGAGCAGTTCCACTGTCAAGGTGAGTGTAAGTGACTTCTGGTGTGTGTTTCAGGGGGCACAGCTTCCCTTTGCCACTGTGACTTGCTCATGCTGTCAGTGAGGCTGAGGAGCACCAGCCCAGGGATACAGGGTCAAATTGGGGAGGCTCTTATTTGAGTTCTGTTCTCCTGGGTGTCAGTTCTAGCCCAGCTCTCACTGAGAGGTGGCTCAGTTACCCCCAGGACTGGGAGGTGTCTCTTCTCCAGCCAGCTGTGCTCTCTGGAGAGCTCTGGGATCCCCTTGAACCGAGGGGATCCTGTGCTTTGCAGGTGCCTGTGCTCTGTTCATACACAGGTAAGCTGGAAGTTGCTGTGGATTCTCTTTCACCTCCTTTACACCTCCCCCTCTGGGAACTGGGGCTCACTGACCTGTGCTTGGCTGTGTGTTTGGGTTGGGCTCCTCTTCCATCCTGGGCTGTTTTCCCTGAGCAGCAGCTTCCCTCGGTGAGGGATCAGTATTTCCAGGAGGATGGAGCTGGTGGTGCAGCAGGAGGAGATGTTGTGCTTCCAGGCTCTCCTGTTTCATTGGGCATTGTTTGTCTCCCTGTTGCAGAACGCAAACACAAAAGAGAAAAAACAGACCCCAAGTGAGAAAATGGCTAACGTGAGTGAGAAGACAAGTCTGAGCCAAGGAGCTGAGGGTGCTGAGGCTGCAGCAGGCAGCCCCAAGAACAAAAAGGAACAAAGGAACCAGAAACCTGTGGAAAAGATTAAAGAAAGGTAAGAACAGCCCTGCTGCTCCCCAGGCTTCTTCACTAACAGGGCTCAGGGCTCCAGACTGAGGTGCTGGGATTGGTACCTTGGACATGTGGAAATGGAATTGTCTTGAAACTGAGGTGAAGTGGTTGTGCACAGCTGAACCAGTGTTGGATGGGAGCTGCAGCACAGGTGATGTCCTTGGTAATGTGTTGAACCTGCTTGAGCATCTGATGGATAAAAAAAGAGATTACTCTCTTACTTCTTGCTCTTATGAGCAACATGTGCTTCACACACACAATGCTTTAGGAGAATAGTGTGAAGAACAGTTTTGATGTTTTGCTTAGTGTGTATGAGCTGGAAGGAGTTGAAAGTGTAGCCATTCCAGGTGATTCTTGGGCCAGAGCATCTCCTGCTGCCTTTAGGAACCCATTTTTACTTTTTGCACTGGGCTTTGCACTAGGGCTGCTCAAACATCAGTCTGAGTGAACCGCTGCCAGAGTTGATGGGTCTTGCAGCCACTCTGTTGGGCTTGTAAGGGTCTTTGAAGAAAACTAGAGCAGCTGGGTTGCTGTAAAAGTTATTTATTGCATGGCTGGAAGATCAGTCTCGAAGGCAAACAGTTCAAAAGATAACAGTCCGTGCTGTTATGCAAAGCTGTTTGGCATAAATTCCCTGTATCCAAAGCAGGGCCCCCATCAGCAGCAGCATCCCCAGCATTCTCAAAGCAGTGCCTTTTTATTCTTTTTTTTACCCAATCAGCTACAAAGACAATTGATTCTACTACTGTCTTCTTTGACTTATCCAGGCCTGACATTGATGTAGGGAAGCTGTTGTAATTTCTCCCACGAATTCTACCTGCACAGTTGTGTCTGTTCCATCTAGGAATGCTAGCAAGGCTGTGTTATGTTTCCATTATGTCTAGGGCTTAGTTAACTCTGCTACTGAGCTTTAAACTAGGCTTTAGGGCTTTTCTTACTAACTAATACAGGCTCTTTATTTGCTTAAGGCACTTAAAATGTTCTCTACTTATTTAAAACTAAAACGTACATTTCTGCCTCATGTCTGTGTGGATTTATGTATTTTAGTTTCTCTGAAAGTTTTCATTTAGCCCTCACATTTCTGAGTGCTTCTGAGCCTGTGTGAATGGGGCCCAGAGAGATTTGCATCCCAACACCACTCAGCTGGTGGCTGCAGTCTGATTTGAGGTCTGCAGTGATTTGTGCAATTAAATCCCCCAATAGAATCCTTTCTGTTTCCCTTCCAATTCTTCCCTGCAGTTCTGTGGGCCGCAGTGAGGGTGTCACAGTCTATTTCCATGCAATATTATCCAAGGACTTCAAGCTCAACCCCGAGACCCATAAAGTGTTCATCAGGGCTCAGGGCATTCCTTGCTACGCCAGCTGGGAGGACAACATCTGTGAGCTGAGCTGCACCCGGTGAGTGCTCCCTGCTGGAGCAGGCTCCCTGTGGGCCACAGGGACTGTGCAAGGGGTGACTCTGGGCCCACACCTGGGGCTTGCAGCAAAGGGTTTCACAGTGCAGAAAACTGTTCTGAAATGTTCCTGTGAAAGAACAGTCACCATTCCTATTAAAAATGGAGCAATGCGTGGAAAAGGAGGTCTGTAGGTCGGCTAATGTGTCCTTTGCCTGCCCTTGCTGTGTTTTGTGTTTCCAAGGCATCTGGGAGAACATGGATACCTCATCGAAGGTGCTGTAACTCTCTCCAAAGAAATCCTGGATAAATACATTCCTTACAAGTACTGGGTGACCTGTGGGAAAGGGAACTATGAGTTCATTTACAAGACTCCAGAATCCAACGAGCCCGTGAATCGCTGCTTAGTGATCAAAAAGACCTTGCTCAACAATGGAGGTGAGCTCAACCTGGAACAACCCTGGAGCACAGAGAAACAGCTTGGGGTGATCCCTGCTGTCCTGTGGCCCAGCATTCCTGCCAGACAGCCCAGTCTGAAGCTGGCAGCTCGGTGGGCTGCTGGGGGTGTTGCTGTGGCAGCTGGAACAGAGGCACCTGACTGCACTGGTTGTTTTCCTGTGTTCTCCCTGTGTTGCTGCTCCAGAGTGGCACCAGTACGATGACATTGTGTGTGCAAAGGCTTCCAAGTTCAGAAACTATTTGGAGAGATTTACTGTTGACAAAAACAAGGAAGTGGCGGAAGGGAAGAAAATAGCGGCCAGTGTTATGATAGAAAGTATCTTCAGCATTCTTGGAACCTGGAGTCCTGACAACCTGAGGAACTTCTTCTGGCAGCTGAAGCAGTTCCATTGCGTTGCAGTAGCCCAACGAGTGTTTGATGGCAGGCCAATGCTATGGAGAGAGATAAACTTCAGCACAGAGCAGGTAATCCCTTCTCTTGCAGAGACAGAAAACATTCCAAACCTAAACTTTCATTTTGCTATTGACCTTGCTGGGTTAATTTTGCTTTTCCAGTCCAAGTTCAGTGGGGATCCTTCTGGGGTGACTGCCACTGACTGCCCTGGGGGCTTCAGTCAGCCTGTGCACCTCAGAGTGGTTCTGAGCCCCCACGTGGGTCAGAGCACAGCTGTGACGTGGTGACTTCGTGCTTGAGTGGGTTTTGTGTCTGCATATTGATTTCCTCAGCCTTGCCATTAGGTTTTGCTGCCAGTTGTTCTGTCACTAACAACTTCTCTGCACTCATCTCTTGCTCCAAACCTGCCTGCTTTTTGGGAGAAGCTGCTGATCCTGTTCTAAGCAGTGATGCCAGCAGGGCTTCTGGAATCCAAAATTTCTTAACTGACATAATTAGGAAATGTGGCATTTATGTGGAGAAGACACTGGCTTCAGAAGACAAAGGCTAATAATGTGACTGGTTTATTTCTTCCCCTCTGTCCCAGGTGAATGACTTGCTGCTAGAATACATGAGGAAAATAGCTCTGCCTTTCCTTGCACCAGAAGCAGCTGCAGAGGACAGAGTCATCCACAGCAAACTGGCTCTGGGGCTCACCATTCTCATGGTAGTTGAGGACCATTCACTCCCAGCACTTAAAGGTGACCTGGCTCACCTGTGTAGCCTCTTGTGCTTGGATCAGGTGTCACAGCAAGATGTACAGAATGAGATTCATGACATCAAACAGGATTTTGCAGGAGTTACCAAGTAAGTGCTCCGTGTACCTTCTGACTGAGGGCTGGTGTTGCCCAGGTGTAGCACTCTTTGGTAAAACAACAGGGATCCAGCTCTCTACCGCCAGAGAAAAAGTTACATTTGAAGGTGTCTTTGGAGGCCTCACTTCCAGCCTCCTGCCTGAAGCAGGGCTAACATCCAGGCAAGGTTGCAGTGCATCATTCCACACTTTTTGGTTGGTTTTCCCCTGGAGTGCCTTTTTTCCAGGTTGTAATCTGACTGCTTACCTGGCAGGGGATTTGGAGTTCTTCACTTGCACACCTGCAGCCATTGCATTTCTTTCTGGATCCCTTCTCTGTGTGGGTGTCACAGGGCTGAGGGGCTCATGGGGAGGCTGTAGATAAAGGATTGGGTCTTCTCAGTGCTCCAGCAGCAGGGTCTGTGCAGAGAGATTCAGGAACATTGCACTCTGGGCCTTAAACCTGGATAGGTACACTCTGCAATGAGGAGTGGATGGAGCTAAAATAATGACCAGAGGTTCCTTGAAGGTCCGTGGGGAGGTTGAGATGTAGCCTCCCACACCTGCAGGGCGTTCTCAAGGCCTGGATAAAGCTGTTCTTTCACTCAATGTGTTTGTTTTGGGGTTTTTTTTATTTAGCTTGAAGGTGGACCTGACAAACTTGTGCCGGAGGTGCATTGAACGTGACGTCGACCAGTGGGTGTGGATCCTTCCCCTTCTGCATTCCTTTGCTGCTCCCCTGCAGCAGGAGCACGAGCTGCTGGAGGAGGATGCCTGGGCAGGGCTGGAAGGGCTTCCCTTTGCTGAAACCAGGAGGAAGAGAGATGTGTGAGTTTGCCAGAGCTCCCAGTTACACCCAGTGCCCTGCTGCTGTAGCTGGGGGTGATCACTTTACTTCATCTCTTTTGTTGTTGTTGTTTTTTCCTCTCATTTTTAAAGAGTATGAAATGTCACACGTTGAGGGAGGATGTTTGGGTATTGGGGCACAGCCACACTGGTGGCTCAGAGGTCACTGAGTGTAGCCCAGCTGGGCACTGTGTGAGCCCTCAAACACAAACCCCCAGTTCTGCCAGCCAGGGAGCAGGTGGGAGTTAAAGCTGCTCGTGCTGTGTACAGCCTGAGCAAGACCTGGAGTTCATTTTCCCTGAGTGCTTGTGCTCAGTGGTTTGGCCCTGCTCTGCCACCCCTGGGCCCTGGGGACTCAGCTGATCCTCAGCTGCAGTGGCAGAGGCACAGGAATGAGGAGGAGACCCCTCTGTGGGCTGCACAAGCCTTTTGTTCCTTGGAGTCCTGAAGGTTTTGTTTTGTCTCCCCTCCAGAGTGACCCTGCTGGAACGAATGAGAGAGAAGAAGTACTTGATGGAATTTGATGAGACTCTGGTCAAGTCCTGGCTCTGTGTGCTGCCCCTGGGGAGCCTGCCTGAGTTCATCAGAGACTTCTCCAGTGACTTGTTGGTTACCCTTCAAGGTGTTTCCTACAGATTGGACAATGTTGACCTCTCGTGGGGTCCCTCTGAGGTTTGTCTTCTGGCAGCTTTACCCAGCTCTGGGCAGAAGGCTCAAACTGGGCTCCTGGGTGTCTTTTGGCAGCACTGACCGTCACTGAGGGGGCTGGGGCTGGCAGCAGGTCACAGCACAAAGAGCTGCAAACCTAGCTAAAAGCAACAATAGTTGCTCTGAAGTCAGAGGCTCCTCAGGGGGAGAGTGGGGGGTGTGTCTGCAGCAAAAAGTGGTGTTGGCATTGATGAGAGGAGGGTGTTCTTACCTGGATTGGCTTTGGTTAGTGATGGCAAATGTTTTAATCCTCAGACATGCACCTGAAACTGCTTTTTTGCACAGGAGGGTTGGGCAAGGGGCTGCTGATTTGGGAGATTTTCCTGCTGCTGAGAAAACTTGTATTAGTGTGAGGACAACAGGAGTATGACCTGCAACTAATAATAGGTTTGAAACCCCCAAATTGTAGGAAGTGCAGGTTGTGTTTGTGCATATAAAAGGTATTGACATCCAATAAGTAAGTTCTGCTATTTTACAATGTGATTTTGAAAATGGTGGAGAAGATATGAAAGAACAGTGAGTTCCCTTTTCCTCAGCTAATCAGAAATCAGTCTGTAAAATTTCTTCCACGGTTTCATATTTTTGTCTTCCATTCTCAGGTGGTGGAGAAGCTCCTGAACACAGTGCTGTGTGCCTTGGATGAGCCCCCAGCCAGGTAAGGGCAGTGCACCTTTGGGAGAGCATTGTCTGCATCTGCACCAGGCCTGGGGTCGTGCCTGCCTTGAAATCTCCGTGAAGAAAAGAACCTTGGAGTTCTATCCCATTTTTAAAATCCATCTGAGGGAGGGAGCTACTGCATCAAGTTGAATTTGGTGGAGTTTTTACTTTGTAGTTTTTTATTTTTCCTCGGAGCAGAGAATGAATTCTCCCTCTGTTGTTGCTGCCCTGCAGGGCTCTGGGAGCTCGTTCTTGGCTGTGCTGCTTGTCCTGCTGCCTCAGGCTGCACGAGAGGCTCTGCAAGGCTGCCAGGAAAGTGGAATTGTTTCTGATCCCTGCCACTGCTGCCATCCTGCTCGCCAAGGTTGCCCGGCTTTGCCCCCCAGCAGTGAGTACTGAGGAACTCTTGGCTGGATACAAGCAAAGTACCCAGAAATATCACAAGTGTGGTACAACAGAGTGGGTTTAGTTCAGATCCAGTCTAAGTTTTGAAGAACTTCACACTCTGAGCAGGACCGTGGTACTTTCAGAGAGTTGTGGAACCACCTAATGAGTTTGGTTCTTACTGAAAAGAAGGTCAGATGCCCAGGTTTGCTGTGATAAGCTTTGTTTTAAGCCTGGTTTTGTTTCCCCTAAACATTTGTTGTCTTTACTTCCCGGAACAAGCTTAAGCACAACCTGCCTGTTAGCACTGCACTTTTCCAGCCCCTCTCTGCTCTTTGTTCCAGCAGTGCTGGGTTTGTTGTTCTGTGTGTTCTGGGTGCCTTTGGGCCTTCTCTTTAGAAATACTGATTTCAGTCAGTTGTGTGTTGCTGTCCTGCTGGAACTGTGGTTGTTTTTTTGCCTTCCCCTGTGCGTGGGGCAGGTTGCAGGGGATGCTGTGCAGGAAGCTGCAGTGGCAGAGCTGCTCAGGGCAGCTCTGAGGGACGCTCGAGCCTGGTTCAGAAACGCCTTAAACCAGAAGTTACTGAGGGAGCACCTGGAGCACGTGACCTTCTCTTCCTTCTCTGAACTTCGGGTTTGTCACCTTCTAATGATGGCAGTAAAGAGGGCTTTTACTGTGGCTTAGCCAGGGTCTTGAGTCTGCTGGCCCTTTGCTGGGCTCTGTAGCTGTGGCTGGGTAAGGGATGGGCAGCGTTTGAAACGCTGCTGGGCTGGGGAGCAGAGGGCTGGAATTGGTGCTGCTCAGCTCACCTCAGTTCTGCTCTTCCTTGGCTGGTCCTAAAGGCACTGCAGGGCTGAGGAGCTGCCCCTTGGTGGTGTTGTCTTGCTCCCAGAATGTCCCTCTGGTTTGTCCTCGTGCCTTCCAGCAGGCAAAGCTCAGAGCAGCCCCTGCCAGTCTGGGCTAAAAGCTGAAAACAGCTCTGGGAGTGTTCCTTTTCCATGGGATGGAAACATCTGGAAGGGCTGCAGACTGTCTGAGGCGTGTGGGGCATCTCTTCATTGTTCTTTTCATTTTCTTCTCTATTAAATCTCAGCACTCAGTGGTTTGGGTTTGTTTTCTTGCAGGCCTGGAATAAGTTTGTGACTATCAGCTTTCCAGATGAGCAGTTCACCCAGCTGTGGAGGAACACTTTAATTGCAGATCTGAAGAAAAGAATCCAGCAGGTAGGGGATTCTCCAGGCAGCCTTGCCTGGGGATCCAGAGCAGAGGCAGTGACTTGTGCTGTGCTTGGAGCAGGAGCACGTGGAAACACGGTGCCTTTGGCCCTAACAATTGCCATGGCTGTTACAAACCAGGTTCTGGAGGCTCAACAATTGGCCATGACAATGTCCCACTCTGTAACCGTGGTGTCAGTGGCCTGGCTGCAGGTCCTGGTGCTTCAGAGGAAATCCACGTTCTGAGCAGTTGTCACCTCTGTAGTTTTAAGAACCAGCCAGTGCAAAGTAAATGCCCAAGGGCTCAGAGAAGCCAAGCTGGTGCTTCTCTTTTCATTCCTTGTGCAGAAATGGTGCTGCTCAGGCTCCCAAATGCACACCCACGTGTGTAAGTCCCTTCCAAACTGACACTGTGTATCTCCTCCTCTCCTTTCTACAGCAGTTACAGGTTTCTTTAAGCCATTGATTTTCACAGTGAAATCAGGGAACAAATGTTTTCTGTTGTGAGCTTGGCTTGGAGACATGGATATTCAGTAATCACACACTGTAGATGGAAATCATTAAAATATTTTCCAAGCATTTATTTGTTTGAGCTCTCCTCCAGGCCCTCAGAAATGGGCTGATGCTCAGGTTCCTTTTATTGTCTTGATAGCAGCTCTGCTTCATGCTGTCAGGAGAAACACTGCAGAGACTGGGTTGATGAGAAATCTCCCTTTGGCCCTTTAGGAGCCTCCAGTGAACCAAATCTTGGTGTACTGCTGTCAGCACGACCGGATCACACAGATGGACTCCTCCATCAGCTGCTGCTTCCAGACCTGTGCCACAGAGGCTGTCACTGCAGCCTGCCAGGTATTGTGCTTGCCCTGGGAGGGGAAGGGAAAGGTAGGGGAGGGAGGAGAAAGCAAGGTGGAATTTCACAGCAATTCTGATGCATAGGGATGTGCCTTGTGGTGGAAGGGGAGGTGGATGTTGCTTGAGTTGCTGTGGATTTGTTTGTTAAACCAACAACAAAAAATATCAACAAGAAATCAGGAAATGAGGTCCGTGAGGAATATTTGTGATGTGTTTCCAGCAGGAGCTCTGGTGTCAGTTGTGTCACAGGGCTGTTTTGGAATATAAATATATATAATACATACATATATATATACACACCTCAGCGCTGGAGGCGACTCCTTGGTGTCAGTGCCAGTTTTGAGACACAGACACAGTGGGAGCCCAAAGTCTGACACACCCCTGTCCTCTCTGTGTGCCCTGGCAGATGCAGAGCAATCTCCTGGAGAAGATCTCTGCCTACAACATGGGCCAGTTCAGCCAGCTCGTGTCTGCTGTCATGGTGAAGTCGTGGCCAGTCAGGGCTGGGCAGTCTGAGGGGGATTTTGATAAGATCCTGCACCACCTGCTCACCTGGCCTGACATCAAACACGTCTTCAGCTTTCACGGTAGGTCTGTACTTGGGTTTTAGGAGGCCCTGAGAAGCTTTTCTCTGCCTCACTGCTGCCACTGCACAGAGCAGCAGAGAGAAATTGTCCTGCTCTTGTTTTAGGCCCTATCTCAAAGCTTGAAGTATTCAACTTGGGTTTGGAGAGGGAAGGCCAAGGAAGAACGAGCCACTATTCCTCTTGTGCTAATCCACTGCAGCTTCCTCATTTGTGGACCATAACTTCTTTCTCTGAGAAGTTCTCACAAGTTATTGGCACACAAAAATGCCAAGGAGTAGGGCAAGTGAACAGGTCCAAGTGGCTTTTGTTTACCCCACAGGGTCTGGGCTCTCCATGGAAAGTTTCCAAATTGCTGTCCTGAGATCCTGGTTCTGTTCAGAAAGGCCTGAGGGGTTGGAGGGTGGTCTGAGCCCCTTGGGTAGAGGTTCAGCAGGAAACGGAAGGACTGTGCCATGGCATGGAAAAGTTCCTGATTCTGCCTGTTTTTTGGGGAGATGTGACATTTGTCATATGTGCTTTGTTTCTGGAACAGGAACAAAGAGAAACCTTCTGGACAAACTTACAGATGAAGCAAAGGATGTCATGGCCACATCAGACTCTGTGCTCCTGAGTGTCACTGATGACATCCACAAGGGCTGCATCCTGGTGAAACACCTGGAAGAGGTTTTCCAGCATAAGGAACAGTTCATCTGCATTTGGGAGACAAGTAAGAGATGAGTTCAAAGGGGGCATGGTTGGCTTAGAACATCACTGCAGTGATGCTGGAGTGCTCAGGAGGGGCTGCAGGGGTTGGGAGTGCTCAGGAGGGGCTGCAGGGGTTGGGAGTGCTCAGGAGGGGCTGCAGGGGTTGGGAATGCTCAGGAGGGGCTGCAGGGGATGGGAATGCTCAGGAGGGGCTGCAGGGGTTGGGAATGCTCAGGAGGGGCTGCAGGGGTTGGGAATGCTCAGGAGGGGCTGCAGGGGTTGGGAATGCTCAGGAGGGGCTGCAGGGGTTGGGAATGCTCAGGAGGGGCTCCAGCAGTTTGGAGTGCTGTCCCTTGGCCTGGGCAGGGAGCTCCCAGCTCCAGTTTGTGTTGTCTCTGCGGGGCTTGTGACTGCAGTTCCCAACCTGAGGCAGGGTGCAGGGTGTGGGAAGTGCCTGCTTTGCCACTACAGCTGAGTTTTCTTTCAGGGCACCAGCAGCGGCCAAGTGAGGAAAAGGAACTGCTCCTGAGAAGCCTGAAAGAGCTCCTGGAGCTGAGGCATGAAGAAGTCACAGAGCTCAGAAGAGAGCAAAAAGCAATAGGAACCTTCCTGAGCATGTGCAGGAAGGTGCAGAAGTCTGTGAGAGGTAGAGTTCTGGGGGAGCAGTCTGAAAGTGGCAACTGCAGAAAACAGCATTTTTCCTTGAAAATCTCTTGGCTTTGGGAACAGTTTTGATTCTAAACCCCAAAGTGAGGGTGAGGAGGGGTGGAGGAAGTAAACCCAGAGCACTCTGGGGATCAAGGGAGTGCTTGTGCATCAAATGACACCCGCAGGGGTCCACGTGCCTGGTAGCATTTTGTGGCTTGCGGGATGGGATGACGTGAGCTGGAGCCAGGCTGCAGCACCTGATCTCCCTCTGACCTGTCTCTGGTTTGCAGTGGCTGTAGGCGAAGTGGAATTTCAACACTCGGAAGATCTTCGCTCGAAAAGACTGAATCAGGTTGTGGTGGTGGGAAAGAGACCCCTGCAGGCCTTCTACAGCCTGAGCCCAGAGCTGAAAGAGTTTGTCCACAAAATGCACTCTTTCAAGGACAGCCTGGTCTTCCAGCAGTTCTGGGAGGAAGCAGCACAGAAGGCAGGAGAGGAGTATGAGTGTGACTGTCCAGAGGAGGAGGACGAGGATGAGGAGGAGATTGCTCCTGAGTTGGACCTTGATGATGTTTTGGACAGCGTGATCCGCCCTTGCTTTGTCAACTATGAAATGCTGTATGAGGATCTCAGATCAGGGAGTCTCACACTTTCTGCAGTTGATAGAATCTTCCATGAGTTCACAAATCATCCTGAGGATCTCAGAGCGGAGCTGAACACCATCTGTGGGCTTTGCCCTGCACAAGGCAGAGACTGGGTTGACCAGAGAGTCCAGCAGATCCAGCAGTACCATGAAATGCATTTAACCTTTGATGCTGCCAAGATCATTGCCCATGTCAAAGAGAGTTTAGGCCTCTCTGGTGACTTCAGTATCCTGGAAAATTTGTTGCATATAGTAAGTATCCCTGACTTTGGCTCTGTGCTGTCAGGGTGTTGGCTAAATTTGAACCTTCCCACAAGTCTGTCCCAGTCTGTCCAGAGCCATTCCTTGTCCCAAAATGCTTATTTGAGGTAAAAATCAGATGTTCCAAGTGCTTTTGTGTAGTCATTCCTTAAAGAGAGACGTTGATACTGCTCTGTTGGGGGGTGGCTTTGCAGAGGGCTTTCCTTTCCCTGCTGCAGAACCAGTGGGATTTCCCAACTCCAGACTCAGTGTGTGTGTGCACCACTTGCTTTCCAGACAGAAAAGCTTGAATCCTACAAGACCCAGAAGCTGGATTCCATCAGCCCTGAGCTTGTGCAAGCCAAGGAGCTGCTGCAGGGGATCACTGTGCCCCGCCGTGCCTGTCTGAGGGAGCTGGCCCAGCAGAAGGAGTTTGTCTGCTGGGTCAGGGAAGCACTGAAAGGTATGTGCTGCTCATCCAGGAATTAGACAGAGACTACTAGAAGGGATGGCAGCTTGTGTGGGGGCAGAAGGAACACTGCATCCCTGACCCATCTGCTTTGTGCCTTCGCAGCTTCTGGTGTTGATAGTTCCATCTCTGCTGGGCTTTGGTGTGGAACGTGCTGTGAGGAGCCTTTAAACGTGCCCACACACTGTGGGCTGGGGCAGCACACAGTGCCCACCCTGCTGGGAGCTGGCCTGGGCCTGGAGGCCTTCAGTAGCTGCTGCTGCTCAGTTCAGACCTGTTGTTTCAGATAGAGTTGTGTCTGCCCACTGAGCTGTCACCCTCACCTGCACACACCCCCCAGGCACTGCTCCCATCCTGCCTGGGGGTCCGGGGGCCTTGGGGGTCCATGGATGGATGGCTGGCCTGGGAAAGGGCAATTGCACAGGAGCTGCTGTTCAAAGCATTGTTCCTGCATTTCCTGTGGAAGGTGGGGATGAGGGCTGCTGTCCCAGCTGCCTCATTCCTTGTCCACTCCTGTGTCGCCTCGTTTCAGACATCAATGAGCTGAAGGTGTTTGTTGACCTGGCCTCCATCTCGGCGGGGGAGAACGACATGGACGTGGACCGTGTGGCCTGTTTCCATGGCTCTGTGCACGGCTACTCCTCCCTGCTCTACGAGCTCCGCCACGACTCGGGCTTCCAGGACTTCATGCGCTGCTTGCAGAAGCTGTGGCGAGCCCTGGACAGCGATGAGACCCTCCCCCAGAAACTGGTGAGTTCTGCTGGGGCAGGGCCTCTGCATCCTCCTGCAAATCTTCCTGCATTTCTGCCTCCCAGGAGTGGCTGGAAGTTGGACTGCACTGAGCAAATGGCACCTGTGTGGGGGTATCACTGCAGCTCTTGTTATTGGAGGAAAAATATCTGATGTTTCTGTGGCACAAAAATTCACTGCAGCAGCTGTAACTGGGGTAGCACAGACTTCACCAGGGCACTGCAGGGCTTTCCAGTGTGCTGTGGTGTCACGTTGCTCATGCAGGTCTGATGGTGTGTAAGAGGGGAGGCAGATGCTGGGAACTGCTGTCCTTCTGCAGCACAGCCTGCTTCTGTAGCAGGAGGTGTTGCAGCACTGTGGGCTCTGTTCAGCCTGCCACGGAGTGGGTCAGGAAGAGCTGTGCAGAAGGAGCAGGCTGAAGCCAGAACTCATTCCTTTCTTCTTCCCCCATCACAAAACTCTTGTGCCAGCCCAGCTGTTTGTCCTGGTGAGGTGTAAGTCAGAGATCCCGGGTTCCAGAGCAGTCAGGGCAGTTCTGTGTCTCCTCTCCCTGCAGCGTGCCTCGGCTCAGCACCTGGAGTGGCTGAAGACAGTGAAGGAGAGCCACGGCTCCGTGGAGCTGTCCTCGCTGTCCCTGGCAGCTGCCATCAACAGCAGAGGGGTCTATGTGCTCAGGGCACCAGCTGATGGCCAGAAGGTGAGGTCACTCTGCTCCTCCTGCTGCCCCTCCTGCCTGGGGCAGAGCCTCAGGCCCAGGCATGCTGACAAGCTCTGCCCTGGCAGGTGTCCTTGGACAGTGTCCTGCGCTTCACCCTCCCGGGGAGCTCGGGGGACGCCGAGGCCTCCTGGAAGTACTCGCTGGCAGAGCTCCGCGAGCTGCAGAACAAACTGATGCTCATGTCGGCCAAGGGAGAGCAAGGCCTGGAGGTGGAGAGGTTCTCTGAGGTCAGGTTCCAAACCCAGGGGCTTACTGGTGTTGGGGCCAGGGCTGGATTTTCCCCTGAGCTTTTAAGGCTGTGGTTTGCAGCGGAGTTGCTGGGGGTGGTGGTCACAGGCACGTGGGTGTTCCTGCCTTTGGTTCCTCGGTAAGCTGGAACTAAGCTGGAGACAGAGCAGTGAACTGGTGGCCTTATCCTCTGGCTGCACTGGGGATTGTCCTGCCTGGCAGCACCACTGTACTTCTGTAGCAAGCTGGAAGTTCCTCACTGGTTTCCTGGGGATGCTGCTCTTAAAAAGTCAGTGGTTGCTGTACAAGGCCTGACACACCTTGGGACCAAAGACTTTATCTTCATTGAATGTCTTTCTAGTGGTTTCATGGCTGAAACTTATAAATCAGCTTGTTTGTCTCTTCTCTGTCCTCACACAGGTCTTTTCCAATGTCCAGAGACTTGCCCAGGCCTTTATAGACCTTTACTCAGCTGGGAACATGCTTTTCCGCTCCTGGCTTGCCCAGGTGTATTGTTCACCCCACAGAGAATCCTGTGTCCTTATCGACTTCTCCCTGGGCCCCATCCCAGTGCTGGAAGGCCAAGGGGATATGGCAGCTGTGCTCCCAGCCCTCTGCAAGACCATGGAGAGTTTCCTGGAGAGCTGGAAAAGCTTCATGTACACGAAGCGACTGGAGCATTTCTACCTGAACTACTACAGCGCGGAGCAGCTGGTGTTCCTGTGCTCGGAGCTGGGCCAGGGCAGCCCCAGCCAGGCTGCCCTCATGCTGCTGTCCTTCCTCAGCCGCCCCTGCACCGAGCAGGACGTCCTGGCAGCCCTCGGGGGCCAGGGGCCTCCCAGCCCAGGGAAGGCTGTTTCTGATTTCCAAGTGCTGCTGGATGGGGAGAAGGACCTGAGTGCCCGGCTGGAGTGCATCTGGGAGTGCTACATGAGCAACATGGGCTCCTTCCTCCCCAGCTGCCTGGACATCGACACGCTGGGCGTGTGGCTGAAGAACCTGGCCAGCAGGGGCAGGGAACGTGTCACCAGAGACTTCCCTCAGGACCTGCTGTGTGTGGGCCAGCCCAACCTCATCACCTGCCCTCGCTCCGAGGTGCTGAGCTCTGCCCTGGCCATTTACATGAACAGCCCCCGGCAGCCCCTGCCCACCTTTGACGAGGTGCTGCTGTGCACGCCCCAGACCAGCGCGGAGCAGGTGGGGCTGTTCCTGCGCAGGTGCCTCATTCCCTGCCCCGGGGGGGACAAGATTTACACCATGCTCTACGCAGATGAGCTGAGCTACGACGTCAGCTGCAGGGCAGAGGAGCTGTTCCAACGCCTGCAGTGCTACAACAGCTCCTACAGGCTCATCATCCTGTGCAACTGCGAGCGCGAGAACAGCTACCTGCCCTCTGCCTTCAGCCACTACAAGGTGCACATGATTCCCCAGAGGTCACAGGCAGAGATCCAGCAGTACCTGCAGCACCACTTCCGAGTGCCTCAGCCCTCCAACTCGGCTGCAGCCGTGTTCAAGGAGCACATGTGTGTCGGGATTGTGTCCTCCAAAAGAGCAGGCATGGGTAAGATGGCATGTGCAGAGTGGGCTCTGCTGAGAGTTCAAAACCTCAGTGGGGTTAACCTTGCCCAGTTTTGTGTCCAAGCTTTAAGTACCTGGGTCAGAAAGGGCAATTCAGACTGGTCAGTGCAGTGAGGTGAAAGCTGGAAGTCACCTTGTCCCCTGGTTTGACTTTAGAAACAAGCACAAAATAGAACAGATTCAAGTCCTAATAAAGAGTAAAGCTTCTCCCAAGCAGTGGAAGGAAAACAAACCATGTGGATAACAAGAGTAGCGTAGTAGTTGGACTCCAGGCTCCAGCTCCTCAAACCAGATTTAGACTTTCTTCTGGAATGCCCTTTAGGAAGCTTCAGAGATTTTAGGGCATGGAATTCTTAAATGTTTTATTTCCTTCTGTCTATTAAGGTCTTAATGTGATATATCTGATATTGATAGCTTGAATTCTTGGGGTGTTTTTTATAACAGGGAAATCTCTGTATGTGAAGAGGCTGCATGAGAGGCTGCAAGAAGAGCAGCCTGACTGTACAGAACTTCTGAAAACCATCAGACTGATTGAACCAGAGGTGGATGAAGATAAAGTGCTAAAATCTCTCCTGCCTTTTCTGAAGAGAGAACACCAGACAAAGCCCATGATATTCCATTTCGATATCACCTCCTCAGTGAGTACATCCCTCCCACAGCTGCCTTGTCCTACAGGTCCTGTGTGGACCCTTGCAGGAGCTTTCTTTAAAGCTCTTGTTTCTCAATTAGCCAATTCCTTAGCATGTGTTTTCTAATTACTGTGTAAGTAACACAAATACCATCAAGGTGATTGAACTCTGGAACTGTGCCCAGAGAAGCTGTAGAGTCTCCAGCCTTGGAGACATTAAAAACCTGTCTGAATGTGGCCCTGGGCAGCCAGTCCTAGCTGGGCCTGCTCTGAGCAGAGAGCCTTCCCACCCTCAACTGTTCTGTGATTCTGCAAAGTTGTGATGGGTAAATAAAGGGGAAGTGCCTTGGTGTCTCTTCTCATGGTAGGTGCAGCGTGGAATTCCAGAGTTTCTCTTCAAGCTGTTGGTGTTGCAGTACCTGACAGATAATAATGGCAATATGTGGCTACGGCAGAAGTGTCATCTGTACATCATTGAAATCCTGGAGGTGTCCCCAGTGCCAAAGAAAGCAGCCAGACCTGTATGTACCAGCAATGCTCCTTTTCTGGGAATTTCTCTGTCACTTTGCGCATGTTTGTACATAGCTGTGGTGAGTTGTAGAGGCTGTAACTGTAAACACAGTACTCCCTGTTTCGTTGGGGGTGTGCTGTATCCTGTAACAAACTGGTGTCCCTGCTGTTGTACAAAGTGACATTAACACCAGATGACAGCAAATGAGGCCTGTCTGGTTTCCTTGGGTTGGTGATTCCTGAAGACCCGTTAGTCCAAGCCTCACTGCCCCCACCGTAACATCTACAGGAAACATAAAAATGCAAAATCCAATCTCCCTCATGTTAGTTTGCTTGTTTGAAAGTAGGGGAATATTTATATGCAGCTGTAAGAAGAGAATATAGAAGTGACTGGAATAAATGCCAACAGTTTCTTGGGTTTAGTTTCCTTTGAAGTAGCCCTGAGAAGGGGCTGGAGGTGATGCCAGGCTCATGTTAGGAGGGAATAGGATTCGTTGGTGGACTGTTAAGTGGAAGAAGGGACGCACAGGGGAAAAGGCTGGCTCCTGTTCCTCAGGTCTGTGGTTTTAGGCAAGGAGACTGTTAAGAACAGATTAGCTAAGCTGATGAAGATTGAGGCTACAGCTCTGTGATGACCTTTTCTTTTTTTTTTCTCCTCCAGATGTCAGTGAGCCAGAAGTATCACTTCTTGGATGTGTTCCCTAAAATAACATGCAAATCTCCCAAAGAAGTGCTAGAAATGGAGACACTTGGGATCCGTTCTGGGGATGTTTCAGACCTGGGAATGGACAAGGAGGAATTTTGCAGTGAGGCTTTCCAGAGACCCTTCCAGTACCTGAAGAGGTTTGACCAGGGGTGTGACCTGGACACGTTCTGGTACGAGGCGCTCTCGGTGGAAGGCAGCCCTGCAGAATGTCTGCAGATCTTCCTCCTGCACTGCGGGGTCGTGGATCCCTCCTGGGCAGAGCTCCACAACTTCACCTGGTTCCTCAACGTTCAGCTGAGAGACTGCGAAGCTTCTGTCTTCTGCAACCCTGACTTTGTCCGGGACACTTTGAATGGTTTCAAGAACTTTGTGGTTGGCTTCATGATTTTAATGGCGCGGGATTTCGCCACGCCCTCCCTGAACATTTCCGACCAGAGTTCAGGAAGACGATGCTCCCACCTGGAGAACGTCGTGGAGGAGGATCTGCTTCCTTTCCGCATCAGGAAGAAGTGGGAGTCGGAGCCTCATCCCTATCTGTTCTTCAACGGGGATCGTGTGTCCATGACATTCATTGGCTTCCACTTCCAGCTGGCCGGGAATCGCATTGATGCCATCAATCCTCTGAACGGCAACGTCATCAAGCAGGCCATCATGAGTACCCAGCTGTACCAGGGCTTGTTACTGCAGAGGGTTCTCTTCAACGTGCCCTTCGATCAGCTGCCCCGCGAGGAGAAGCTCGAGAGGCTCTGCATGGTGCTGGGGCTCCCCTGGGTGTTTGACCCCGACGAGACGTACGAGCTCACCACAGACAACGTGCTGAAAATCTTGGCCATCGAGATGCGGTTCCGCTGCAACATCCCGGTCGTCATCATGGGAGAAACGGGCTGTGGGAAAACCAGGCTGGTGAAGTTCCTGTGCCAGCTACGCAGAAGCTTTGTGGAGGTGGAGAACATGAAGCTTGTCAAGGTTCATGGAGGCACCACCGCAGAGATGATCTACGCCAGGGTCAGAGAAGCGGAAGCCCTGGCTATATCCAACAAGGAGCAGCACGGGTTGGACACCGTCCTCTTTTTCGATGAAGCCAACACGACCGAGGCCGTGAGCAGCATCAAGGAGGTTCTGTGTGACCGCACGGTGCAGGGGCAGCCTCTGGCCTCTGGCTCCGGCCTGCGGATCATCGCCGCCTGCAATCCCTACCGCAAGCACACGGACAGGATGATCCAGCGCCTGGAGCTGGCTGGCCTGGGCTACCGCGTCAAAGCCGACGACACCAGGGAGAAGCTGGGCTCCATCCCGCTCAGGCAGCTCGTGTACCGGGTGCACGCGCTGCCGCCCAGCCTGATCCCGCTGGTCTGGGACTTCGGGCAGCTCAACAACAGCGCCGAGAGGTTGTACATCCAGCAGATCGTGCAGCGCGTGGCCGAGCAGCTGCCCATGGCCAGCGACGAGGTGAGGACGGTCACAGAGGTGCTCTTTGCCTCCCAGCAGTACATGAGGCAGAGGGACGACGAGTGCAGCTTCGTCAGCCTGCGGGACGTGGAGCGCTGCATGGAGGTGTTCAAGTGGTTTTACAGGCACAGCCACCTGCTGCTGAGGGAGCTGGAGAAGTACCTGGCCGAGAGGAAAGCTCCCAAGGGCAGCGGTGACAGAAACGGCGTCATCTGGTCCTTGGTGCTGGCGGTCGGGGTCTGCTACCACGCGTCCCTGGAAAGGAAGGAGCCGTACAGGACTGCCATCAGCCAGGTCCTCCCAAAGCCTTACGACACCCAGAAAAAGATTTTGGAAGAAATCTCCCTGATGCAGGACTTATTCCTGAGTGGGGTGCCACTCCGAGATACCATAGCAAGGAACTTGGCCTTGAAGGAAAATGTCTTCATGATGGTCATCTGTATTGAGCTGAAAATCCCTCTTTTTCTTGTCGGCAAGCCTGGGAGCTCCAAATCCCTGGCAAAAACCATCGTGGCCGATGCTATGCAGGGCCAAGCAGCTCATTCTGATCTGTTCAAGGACCTGAAGCAGATCCATCTCGTGTCTTTTCAGTGCAGCCCCCTCTCCACTCCAGAGGGAATCATAGGCACTTTCAAGCACTGTGCTCGATTCCAGGAAGGGAAGAACTTGGAGGAGTATGTATCAGTGGTGGTTTTGGATGAGATTGGGCTGGCAGAAGACTCTCCCAAAATGCCCTTGAAGACTTTGCATCCACTTTTGGAGGATGGCTGCATAGATGATGTCCCTCTTCCTCACAAAAAGGTTGGCTTCATCGGGATTTCCAACTGGGCTTTGGACCCTGCCAAGATGAATCGAGGCATCTTTGTGTCTCGTGGGGACCCCAGCAGAGAGGAGCTCATCGAGAGTGCAAGAGGCATTTGCTGCTCGGCACGAGGGGCTTTGCAGAAGGTCGAGCAGTATTTCCACCACTTTGCAGATGCGTACGAAAACATTTGCAAGGCCCAAGACAGGGAATTCTTTGGCCTGCGTGACTACTACAGCCTCATAAAGATGTTTTTTGCCTTAGCTAAGAGCTCGAAAAGCGAGCCCACACCTCAGGACATCGCCGCGGTGGTTCTTCGTAACTTCGGTGGCAAAGATGATGTCAATGCCTTGGAAATATTCACCTCCAAGTTGCTAGAAAAAGGGGAGATACATGCTCATGACATCAGTAGGATAGAGCTGATCCGACAGAACATTTACAGCAGCGCTGAGGACGGGGACTGCAGGTACCTGCTTGTGCTGACTGAGAACTACGCGGCGCTGCAGATCCTCCAGCAGGCTTTTTTCACTGCCCGACAGCAACCAGAAATCATCTTTGGCTCCAGTTTTCCTAAGGACCAAGAATACACCCAGATATGCAGGAACATCAACCGAGTGAAGGTCTGCATGGAAACCGGCCAGATGGTTGTGCTCCTCAACTTGCAGAACCTCTACGAGAGCCTCTACGATGCCCTCAACCAGTACTATGTGTACCTGGCTGGGCAGAAGTACGTGGATTTGGGGCTGGGCACCCACCGGGTGAAGTGCCGGGTGCACCCCAAGTTCCGCCTGATCGTCATCGAGGAGAAGGAGGTGGTGTACAAGCACTTCCCCATCCCGCTGATCAACCGCCTGGAGAAGCACTACCTGGACATCAGCACCGTGCTGGACAGGGCACAGAGGGAGGCCGTGCGGGAGCTGCAGCGCTGGGTGCAGGAGTTCACGGCGGTCAACACGGAGGAGCACTTCATCAGCCAGCAGCAGTACAGCCCCGCCGACGTGTTCGTGGGCTACCACGCCAACACCTGCGCCTCGCTGGTGCTGCAGGGCACGCAGCGGCTGCGCCCGGCCTGCGCGCCCGCCGAGCTGCTGCCCCGCGTCACCGAGCAGGCGCGGCTGGCCCTGCTCGGCTGTGCCACCCCCGACGCCGTCATCCGCCTGTGTGGCTCCGCGGGGGCCTTCATGGCACACTCCCTGGCACACACCTACTTCAGGCAGCAGCAGCACACGTCCTTCGCCGATTTCCTGGGCGCACACGTGCGCGCGGGGGCCGGGCCGCAGACGGCCTTCACCGAGGTGAGTCTGGGCTGCCCCTCCCGAAGGCCCCGAGCCGGGNAGCCGGGCCTGGGCTCCCCCCGAAGGCGCCAAGCCGGGGCTGGGCTGCTCCTCCCGAAGGCCCCGAGCCATGCTCAGCTCTGTGCTCCAGACCCGCAGCGTGGCAAAGTCTGAGTGCCCGGCTGCACAGAAGTGGCAGCAAAGGAATGCTGGTTTGGGGGTGCAGCCCAGCTCTGCAGCAGGCTGGGAGCACAGGTGGGTCTGTGCTGCATTGCTGCCCCTTTCTGCACAGGTCACCACCTTCTCACGGCTGCTCACCAGTGCCGACGCTGCCTGCCTGGAGAGGGAGGTGCAGGGCAGGGCCCAAAGACCCCAGATCCTGTTCCTGCAGCAGTTTGACACAGAGTACTCCTTCCTGAAGGGCATCCGGTGAGTCTGGGCCCGTGTTTTCCTGCTTGGAATAGGCTGTCAGCTGTGTGGGTGCGTGGGCAGAGCACTTGGAGTAGCACATATGGAAAAGGGAGGCTGTGCTGGCAGTGGGCTGGCTTGGGACAAACCTTATCAGCTCCATCACTTCAGATGGGGTTTGGTGCTTTTCTCTCTCCTCCTGCAGCAGCCAAAGCTGATGTGGAGTGACTGGTTCTGTGGTCTTTAATGTTTGATCTTTACACTTGGTGACTTCTGTTAAAGCTCTTTTCACTCTTCAGGGATTTCCTGGATGCTACTTCAGGAAATAAAGTCCTCATTATCCAGACAGACTTTGAAGATGGCTCTCAGGATGGCCAGCTCATCGCCTCAGCCAAGTGAGTGGGCTGTGGAATGGTTCAGTTCTACCTGGCCACTCCTCACTGTGTTTGGTTATTGTGCTCTTCAGGGATCTCACACTCAGGAATGTGCAATCCTTTATTCTGTAGCAGAATGAATCTAAATGCTCTGATTGTATTTCAGATAATCCATAACCCAAGTCAAAATAAGCTAAAAGCTAAACTGGGTCAAATGAGCAGCTAATCCCCTCTGAAGTGTGAATTCTGGCCGCTGGCTGCAGAAGTCCTGAGGAGCTGAGGTTGTGGGATAATTCAGGGCACAGCTGGAGGTGGCAGCTCAGCACCACAGCTGGGAGGAAGGAGTGGGAGTCACCTGTGTCTGTTCTGGGAGAGCAAACTGTCCTCTCTGAGGAAAGCCTCGTGGCCATGACCTTGTGTCTGCGTTTGCTCTTTGCTGCAGGTACACTGTTGTTAATGAGATCAACAAGGTGGAGCTGGGGGAAGCCTCTGTCTTTGTTTACTTCATCATGAAGCTTTCCCGGCTGGAAGGAGGAACATCCTACGTGGGATTCCATGGAGGTGGGTGTGCCTGTCTGTCCCTCCTCACTCTTCAGCTGCCTTCAGGCAATCATTTCTCTTGCCCACTGTTCCCTTAAATGCTGAAAGCCTGGGCTCAGTGTGTGCTGTGGGTTGTCAGAGCTCCTTCCCCATCCCACAGGACTGCCCAGGGGATCAGTGCCTGGCAGTTCTGGGTGGGAGCACCTTGCCTTGCCTGCTGACAGCAGGTCCCCTCTCAGTCAGCTGGAGAGCAGCACACAGCCACAGGGGTAACTCTGTGGGTGTTTTGTCCTCCAGAGGCTCTGGAGCAGGTGCTGACATGTTCAGCAAGGTTCCTCTGGGTCTGGGCACTTCTGAGAGCCTCAGAGCCTCGGAACTGTCAGGCAGGGACATGTGCAGCAGCAGGTTCTGAGGGCATTGTGCTTTCCTCTCCTACAGCAAGAGGTGAGAGTTAGTGAACTCTGCATGTAACCTCAGCTGGCAGGTAATTCTGGGGAAGCTCTTCTGGAAGAATAGGCTGCAGGCTGGGAATGATTCCTTGCTGATCTCTGCCTGTAGGGCTGTGGCAGTCAGTGCACATCGACGACCTCCGCAGATCCAAGGACATGATCTCTGACTTGACAGCCCTGCAGAACCTCACCATCAGCCAGGTGTTCTCTGAGGACCCAGGTGAAGCCAGAGGTGAGCTGTGTGCTGGGGAAAGGGGGAGCTGTGGTCCCACACTTGGTACTACAGGAACTGATGCCTGGCACAACGTATCTGATCCCTCTCCCTGCCCAGCACCTGGTTCTGGCAGGGTCACCACATGGCTCCTGACTTGTATTTAATTCATTACTACAACTTCAGGTCATCAAACAAGTCAATTTGGTATTCTTCCCTTTTCTTTTTGACAAAAATGTGGCATTTGCACAGCTCAGCAGCCTGAGTGCTGTGTCCCAGCACAGGAAGCAGCAGATGCTGCGTGGCAAAGATCACTGACAAGGATCTTTCTTTCCCCTCAGCTTTCTCGTGCTCTTTCCTTTCACCACACTGCCTGACAGGAGTCAGGGAGAGCTTAAGGCATTAGCTCAGTGTCACATTTCTTCCAGCTCTTGCTGCATGAAGCCTGACAGCCCAAGCAGCTGTGGCTGTGTTTGAGAGGTGACTCTCAGCTACTCATACTGGTGCTAATGGATCTCTGACAGATGTTCTGCTGCTCTGGGATGCAGTTGTTAAAATAAACTCTCATCTGATTGATGCAGGAGTGCACTGCTGCTTTCTAATAAAAATTCTGCACCTTAGCTGCAGCTCTGCCTGCCAGTGGAGAAGCACAGCAGGAGGAGGTGGAGGTTGGAACACCAGTGCCAGGAGCAGAGCACCATGAGGTCAGTTCAGAATACATTTGTTTGCCTCTCAGCTGTCACAATCCATGGGTGCAACCCACCTTTTGTGTCCCCCTTCACCTGAAACCTATCAGCAATATTTGCATTGTGAGTGTTACAGATCAGACACAGGTTCCTCCTCGCCACTGCCCAGTCAAAATCAACACCACTACAGAAATAAACCATTCTAAGGACTCTGTAATTCCTTAGCAATTTCATTCTTCTGGTTTTTCAAAATCAGCTTTAAGAGTTTCTGTTGCCTTTCTGAGCCTGGAGGTGGGAGCTGTGGTCCTGAGCCTGGCTCCAGCTGTGTGCTCTGAGCTGTGTGCTGGAGCTGCCTGAGGCCTTGGCTGTGCTGCAGCCACGTCCTCACTGCCTCCTGTGCCCCTGACAGCCTCAGCTGGGAAATGTGGCACGTCCCAGGAGGGGCAGATTTGCCCTGGTCATGTTCATCATTTCCACTTCTTTCCTCAAACTGCTGGATCTTGCCCCTGCAGGAATCTGAACTCAGCACAAACACTGTGGCATGGGCCAGTTTGAAAGGGAAGCTGCATCATGTTCTTGACAGCAAAAGAACTGAGAATTGTGGCCTGGGGGAAGCTGGGAACAGGGATGCCAGGCAACAGGCCCTTTTGAGGCAGCACTGGAAACCTTCTAAGGGACTGTGCTGGGGACAGGAGGGTCACTCCAGGGGAATGACCTTGTTTTCCTGGCAGAGGGAGATCCTGGACACCACTGTGCTGCTGAGGACCTGTGTGCAGAGCGCTGTGGGGATGCTGCGGGACCAGAACGAGGACCTGAGTCGAAGCAGGAGGAGAATTGAGATCCTGCTTGGCCTTTTCTCCAAAGAGGATGAGCTGAAAGGTGTGTGCTGCAGGGAGTGTCCCTGCACACGTGGGGACACCAAAACGTGTCAGTCAGGCCACTGGGGATCCAAAGGTCCTCGCTGTGATGCAGTCAGGGGGGATCTCCCAGGAATGTGTGTCCATGCTCCAGTGTGTTGGTGGATGTGGGGCTTTTCTGTTGTTCAGGTGATGGCTTTTTCTCTGGCTGTGCTGGCTGGTTTTTTCCCCAGTTGGCCAATTATTGAAACAACTGTCAAATGCTGTGCTTGGTGGGATATTTGGGTCCAAGCTAATAGGAGAGGAAACACAAGTTCTCTGTTTTCTGTAGCCTCGTTCCTGAAGATAACCAAGGCTCGTCTCTCCAGCCTGTTGAAGAAGCAAGAAGAAAATTCCCTTCACCCAAAGAACTGGGTGCTTCGGGAAGCTTCCAACCTCAGTGCTCTGCAGGAGGCAGGTACCTTCAGGTGAGGACAGCACTGCCTTGTCACCTGCAGCCTTCCAGTCTGCCGGTGGCACCTGTGCAGCAGAGACAGCAGCTTTGTGTAATCTCAACATTTGCAGTGTCGGTCTCCAGTCTGTGCTGGAAACTCTCTAAAGGCAGTTTTGGCCTGTCCTGGGGAGGGGTGAATTAGAGCTGAAGGGGCTGTCCTGGGACAGGAATGCACAAGTGCTGGGTGGAACAGTGGGATTACAGGTGAGCCAGGAGTGAGAGAAGTGCAGGGGTTTTTTGGTGGTGGTGTTTTTTCCCATGAAAGCAGCATTAGGATTCTGTCACACACAAATGTCAGCTGTTATTCAGGACAGGCACCTCCTGTTGTGCTGGTGTCGTTGCTCACATTCCCTCTGGGTTCTCCCTGAAGGCACACCCTGTGGAAGCGAGTGCAGAAGGTGGTCACTCCCTTCCTGGCTCTCCTGATCGCTGTCATAGACAGGAATGGCAACCTGGAGCTGCTGGCCAGGCCAGGAGCAAAGTGGGTGACAAACCTGTGGATGTTCATCTTCAGTGACACCAAATTCCTGAGTGTCCCTCCTGCTGTGGGGAAGAACAGGTGAGCCCAGGGGGAGCAGCAGGGGCTGGGCTGGGCTGGGCTGGGCTGGCAGCACTGGGAGCAGCCCAGCACTGCCTCTAACCCCGCAGGCAGAGGGATGTTGTTTGTTGGCTGCTCCAGGAGGGCAGCAGGGCACTGCTCACAGTTCAGTCTGTTCTTCCTGCCCGGCCCTGAGTGCTCCTGGGCTTTGCTCCCTGGCCCTTTGGCGTGTTCCCCCTGCTTCCCCAGCCCCTGCCGTGCCCCTGTGTGCTGCCACAGATCCCTGCTGGCTGAGGAAGGGCCAGGGCTCCACAGCTGCCAGGCTGAGCCATGTCAGAGTCCTGCAGTTCCCTCCCCTTCTCTCTCCCCTCCTAGGGCTCAGTTGCTCTCTGCAGCCTCTCACCTCTGTTGTCTGCTCTGTGCTTCCCAGACAAAAGCCCAGTGCATTAATGACCTTTCAACCCCCCAGCTCCCAGCCAGAGATAATCCTGGTGCAGAACAACATGATGGTATCTGCTGATGCTGGGAATGAGATGCCCTTCAGCTGGAGGATAAAGGAGTACCTGGAAGAGATGTGGCTGGAGGCTCAGTACATCCAAAACACTGAAGGTGAGAGCCTGGCTTCAGCATCTCCATCCACTGCCCTGTGAGCTCTGGTTTGTCACTGCTCTGGTTTGTCACTGCTGTCACTGGAGTCACCTTCAGTCCCTCTGTGCTCCTGGGAGCCAGCAGAGTTCTGTGCAGGCAGCTTTTCTTTGTGCTTCTCACCATTCATCTTTCTCACCTATTCTGTGCCCTTGCATTCAAAATGCTGTGGAGCAGCCAAGAGTTAATGACAAGGTGAGATTCCAGAAATAAAACACCAGTGCTGGGCTGACAAGGCCTGGCCTGAGTCCCTCCTCAGTGCCCTGGATGAGGGGAGTGCTGGATGCATCAGTGATTAATGAGGTGTCAGTGTCTCTAGGATAGATGCTGTGTCAAAGCCAGCTTCCTCCCAATATCCAGCTTTTCTCTGCATCCTCATTTTCCAGGCCACGCTGAGAAGTTTGTGGAATACTTCCAGAAGACTGCCCTGGGAAAATTCATCTCTGCTCTGACTGAGGAAGAAAGGCAGATGCTCTTCCATTGCTACATCACAGACTTCATTGTCCTGACCATCGGTGTGTCCTCCAAGGAGGAGCTGCAGGTCAGTGTCTGGAACGGGCTGGAAACCCTTTGGATGGGGAGAAGAGGGTGATGCCTGTGAATGTGCCCTTCTGCATCAGTCCTGCCATGGGGAAAGTGCTCCTCTGAGACTGCCCAACAGCAGGGGAACCCCAGAACAGATCCCTGGACAGTGGGTGGCTGCTGGGCTCACTCAGAAAGCCAGCACCTGTATAAACTGACACATTTAAGGCTGTCTTTGTAGGGAAGTGATTCTCATCTTTCAGAGAATTTTGCCAGGATTTCCAGTGCGAAATGAATTACAGAAGTACTTTCTCACCTTTGGTTTTCTGTGTTCCCCACCCCTGCAGTGTCTGCGTGTGGCGTTCGTGTCCTGTGTTGAGGAGTGGGTGGCAGAGTCGCCCTGGAGAGAGGAGCTGGTGCCCTCCCTGCCCTGGGCACACCTGGCACACAGCCAGTTCAAGAGCCGCCTGCAGAACTTCTCCAGGATCCTGGCAGTGAACCCCCGTGTGGCTGCCTTCCTCCTGCAGCAGCAAGGGTGCACAGTGCCCTGCTCAGAGATGGTAGAGTCACTCCCAGGCCTTTGTGCCCCTCAGCCCTGGCAGGGAGCTCTGTCTGCACTGAGTTAGCTGCTGCTCAGTCTCCTTTGGATGTCAGTGACAGCAGAGGGGGAAGCACAGGCTCAGGTTCCTCAGAACTGGGAATGATCTGCTGTGTTGTTATTGCTACAAGCAGCTTTTAAAATCATTTGCCTTGCTTTTGCATTAGTTAATACAATGCAAACATGAGAATTGCAGAGCTTTAGATAATGAAGTAGGACATTATTCAGTAGAACATGTGCAGTAGCAAACCAGGCTGAGAGCCCGAGGTCCAGAACTTCTGAAATGCAGTGTTGTGCTAGCCTTGGCCCTGTGTGTGTGCAGGTTCTGGACGTGCTGGCTGCAATGGTGTGTGCTGAGGAGCTGGAGAACCAGGTGCAGACAGCCCCCCCTGAGCTCTGGCTGCAGAGAGTGAAGAACCTCCACATGCCCATTGAATTCCTGTGCAAAGAGGAGGGTGCCCAGCGCAGGGGGAGCCGGTGCCATCAGCTGCTGAGGGAGCTCAAGTAGGTACCAAGCTCTGCTCACAGCCCTGCTCTTTGCCTGGAGCTTCACTGGGGCATTGGAGCAGCCTGGAGCTGTTCTGGTGCTGCTTGTCTCAGGTTTTGCACACCTTTCCAGGTTCCTGCTGGGCTCAATTACATACCAAGCAGCGAGAACCACGTTTTCTTTCCCCTCATCTCCTGCAGATTCTCTCTCTAAATCTGGCAGTATCATCTGGTGCATTCCATCTGGGTTCAGGGGTTATTTAAAACTCTCCTCAGGTTCCTGTTAACCCAGCAGTGTCTCCCCACTTCATCCTCTGTGCATAAGGACTCAAGAGAGGGGGAATTTCACTGCATCTCGTGTTTTGGAAGAAAGCCCAGAGCACTACCCCAGTTTCTCACAGACCTTTTTAGGTTATTTGAAGTGGAGAAAGTGTAGCTAATTGTGATTGGTATTTTAAAAATCTTTTGACATGGAAGTTAGAGGTGTGGGAAGGTGTGTGCAGTGTCCTTGACAAAAACCCCTCTGGAAAGCCAAAGGGTGAAGCGAGTGGGAAGTGCAGGCATGCGGTGGAGGGGAGCAGGAGCAGCAGTGAGGTGCTGGCTGCTCTCAGCTGCCCTGCTGTGGTGCCACCCTGCTGTCCTCCCCTCCCCAGGGCCTGCTGGAGCCGTGTGTTTGCCATGGCACTCTTTGTGGAACACGTCTTGCTCGGCATCCAGGCCGTGATGCCAGAGTTTGAGAGTGTAGTGAGAAACTACACTTCGCTTCTTGCCAAGGTGAGCAAAGCTCTGGTTTCACCTCTTCCCTCTTCTGCTGGTCGTGGGAATTCTGGTCTCAGGTGTTGTAGCTGAGTCACTGGGCTTTGTCCTTTCCCTCTGCAGTGTTTCCAGCACGACTCGGACATGAAGTCTCATCCAACCTTTGTTGCAGTGATGACAGTGCTGTGCCAGTGCAAGAACGACGTCAGCAGCAGGCTCTACAGGTACTGACATTGGGACAGGCTGCAGGGGCCAGCAGGGACATTGCCTGTGGTGCCAGCACACTTCTGGCAGTGCTGCATGGGGTGTAGTGAAAGCCAGAGGAAGAGCAGTGACCCTGTTTGGTTCTGCACCCTGAGCTGAGCACTGAGCCAGCCTGTCTTGCATTGTCTGCTCTTGGTCTAACTGCAGCTGAACATCTTGTTCAAGGCTTTTGGGGAGGCAGCATGGGAGCAGTTGAGTTCATTGCTGTTTCTGGATTCCAGGCATGGTCTGGAGCCCTGTCCCATCTGCCTGGGAGAGCCAAAGGACCCCGTCTGCCTGCCCTGCAACCACGTGTTCTGCCACAAGTGCATCAGCCAGTGGCTGGTGCCAGCACAGATGCAGTGTCCCTACTGCAGAGTTGCCATAGAGGATGTGGAGTTAACTGTCTCTGAGGAGCTCAGGTACTCCAGCCACCCTCTCCAAGGTGGGAGCCTTGGCTGGGGAGGCTTTGTGAGGAAATTCTCAACTCTGAGGTGGTCAACACAAGCAGAGTGGGGGGTGAACTCTGCTTCGTCCCTCTGGAACTGAACAGGTCCTGTCTGCTCTGTTGTTTCACAAAAGGGGAAAGCTCTGTAAAAACATGCAAACCATAGGATGGATGGGGTTGGAAGGGACCTTAGGGATCATCTCGTTGGGAAGGTGGAAAAGTATCTCCCTTTGGTGACTTTTGCCTGTGTGTGCTTGATTCCTCCCTGGCTGAAGAGGTTCTGTGTTTGCTTCTGCCCCCCCAGAGCTGCCATAGCAAAGAACTCCCTGTTCCGGCAGAGGTGCAATAACTTCTTCATCGACATGGTCACCACCATGTGCTTCAGGGACAACGAGCCCCCGGAGCCTGAGGTGATCCAGGGGCTCCTGAACCTGCTCTTTGTTCACAGAAGCCTCGTGCAAGACTCAGGTGAGCTCCCTTCACCCTGACACTCAGTCTTACAGAGCTGAATCTGTCACCAGCTTCTCTCACCTGCCAAACCTGTCCTTCCCTTGTCTCCACAGATCACCCTGCTGTCTACACAAAACTCCTGTCCCCGTTTAATGATGAGGTGGATGAGACTCCCATCATCCGTTCTGTGATGCTGAAGCTGCTCCTGAAGTACAGGTGGGCACATTCAGCTGAGGGAGGTTAGGCCAGGGCCAGGTCCAGCTCTGTTCCTCGTTGTTCTCCTCACCTCCACGAGTTTCATTGAATTGGAATCCCTTTGCATTAGTCATGCCACTTGGCTGGCTTGCATGGAGCTTGTGCTGCAGCCTGTGCAAGGTTTACCTGGCTGTTCCTCACTAACCCTGTGCTGAGGGTGGATGCCTGGGTGCTGCAAGGTGGCTGAGCAGCTGCTCTGATCTAGGGCAGCAAAGCAAAACTCCTCATTCACTGAGATTTCATCAGGCCTGATCCTGTGTCTGCTCCACAGAGATCCCCATTCCCACAGCCCTCCCAGCCTCCCTTGGCAGGCAGGGCACAAAAGCCCCTTCTCAGTGTGACCACCTCCTAAATCAGATGCCTTCTGCCCTGGGAGTGTTCATTGAGCTCTGCTGATGATCCAAGCCTGGCTCAGGCTGTGAAGTCAAAAATCACCTGCAAAAAATGGCACAACAGCTTTTCCATCTTGCAGCTGGATCCAGAGTGACCCCAGCTGTCACACAGCCATCTCTGGGAGCTCTGCTGTGATTGAGGGCAGGGGCAGGCCTGGCAGCAGGGCAGCTGTGTAAGGGGTGTCTCTCTCTCCTGTAGCTTCAATGAGGTGAAAGATGATGTGCAGCATTACCTGTCCCAGGTGGAGCACAACGAGCTCCTAGAGAAAAATGACAAAAAAGAGCTCTACTTGCTTTTTGTCAACTGCTTGGAGGTAAGAGCTGGGCCATGAAGCTGTTGCAGTTTCATGAGTAAAAAAAGTCAAGAACAGAAGTTCTTCTGCAATTTTTCTTGTGTATATAACTATTTTTCCAACTAGAAAGCCCAAAAGGAGTTGATATCAAATCACCTGGTCAGAACTTGCTCTCAGGAATGAGCCTTGCTTTTCAAGGAAAGGCTTGTTTGTCTTTGCAGTGTTACATAAATTCTTTCCCTTGGACAAGTGTCTGAGTGCTAAAACTCAAACTCTAGCACAGGAGTGCAGCAAGCAGGGCCTTTCACATGGCAGTAGCCCACTGCTGAACTGCCTTCTTGTCTCCACAGACACTTAAATTATTGTGCAGAACTTAAATTAGTATGCCTTTTAGGTTGTTCCCTTTCCTCCCCTTGCATAACTTTCAAGACTTTGGACAACTTGAAACAAATGTGACAGCAGGGGAGAGATTTCATTACTTAAATTTTTTTTAAGTGACTTTGTAGTTAAAATCATCATTTGTGTTCTTGCTAAGGGACAGACAGGTAGAGCCTGGCATCTTGGAACATGGGATGTTGTTCTTCACAGCCTGCTCTTGGCTCTTGCTCAGCTCCAAGCTTGGGGGATGTGGGACAGCTGGGGCATGTCCTAAAAATGGTGTTGGGTGACATGGCAAAGGTTTAGGATGAGGGGACAGTGACAGTGGGGTGGAGGGTTGGGGATGGTTTGGAATGTCAGGGATGGTTTGGTTTGCTGTGCTTGTGGCAGAGTGGGCTGGAGGGTCAGGGATGGTTTGGTTTGGTTTGCTGTGCTTGTGGCAGGGTGGGCTGGAGGGTCAGGGATGGTTTGGTTTGGTTTGCTGTGCTTGTGGCAGGGGGGGCTGGGGGGGCAGGGGTGGGTTGGGTTGGGTTGCTGTGGTTGTGGCAGGGGGGGGTGGGGGGGG